>OZ023217.1:612500-840304 GCA_963995525.1 Escarpia spicata
CCCATCAATATTTATAAATGCCGGCAAGAATTACTCCGCAAACAGGTCACAGAGGCAAATTGCTGCTAAATATCCTTCCGCTTATTCAAATCATCTAGAAAACCACCATTTTACAGTCAACACCTACAATCACACATAAAAATCTCCCTACTCAAATGCACTTATGTCACAGCATGTGAATTTTGTAAAAATTCATTTTTCAAAAATACACTGCATTTTTCTTTGTGTGCAACGGACAGGAAGTCTAACTAGAACATGACCCCCTACACTGAGCCTACATTTGCTGTCACCTCCTAAGAACCATGGTTGAACATTAATGTTTGATGAAGACTGTGTAATTGCCTGTCTGTGTCTGCTGTGTGCCAACAGCTCCAGACTGTAGCAGTCAGCTCAGAGGCTGTGTCTTCAGACAGAACAACTGCCAAGCAGATGATAAATGAGGTGTATCTTGGCTAAGGTGACTGCTCTTTGTCATAAGGGTGATGTGTAATAGGCTGCTACAGAAGATAAGATGATCCTGGGAAACATGCAGAGCAAGATGATGACCTACAGCTGTGCACATGTTTACTGGTTTTCCAATGATGTCTTCTGTCTTTTCTAGTTTTATTAGCAGCAGAGAACTTTATGGGCGTTAATTATGTAATGGTCAGTAGGTGGATTGGGTCAATGTTCAGTGAACTATATCTTCAATAAAACTTGAACTACATTTTGTATAATTTGCAGTTTTGATGTTCTTATGTGATGTAACGACTGTGCTATATTTAATCAAAACTGGAGTCAGGTGATGTTCTCAATGATTGATTTGTCTTCAAACAGAACAACTGCCACAGATGATAAACAAGGTGTGTCTCTTCGGTTAATGTTATCGATAACAACGGGGTGATGTATAGTATTCCCTGTTATTGTCAATGAGGTGGGACTGCGAAACATGCAGAACAAGATGACAAAGGACTTATCACCCATCTCTGGTCCACTGATGTAAAAATTATGTCATAATTTATATCTTAAAGACTACTCATCTTGCCCTGGCCAACTGTGCCGTGTATTGGCATCAATGTGAACCGAAGGTATAGTAATCTTTAACGCTCACCAAAGTTCAAGGTATGGTCGAAGGTAGTGGACCTACTTTGTGGGTGTCGTGCTGCCGACGCTGTAGATGCTTCAGCAACAGATGCGGTTGCTGTGGCAACTGTGTGATGACATCACTCCTCTTGCCAGGCTGTCTGTTGAGTGTCATTACCAGATACATGACGTATACAAAGACAACGGTCAGCGTGAGAAGGAAGAACTTTCTGCGGGTGTTGCCTCGAGTTAACTGAAAAAACACAAGAAAAATTACATTATAGGTATATTTCTTGAGTGTTTTATCATGTAAAATTATTTAATAATTGAACACAATTTTATGATAAATAAACTTATAACTTAATATGTAAATATAAACAATTAAACAAATTGTGACCATCCAAATATGTTATTTGAATATTAAAAAACATACCTTCACCATATATAGAATCTATAGTTTGAATACCTTGGGAATGAATATCATGTTTCCATTACATACAGAGGAAACATAATTATACGGGGGTTAATGTATGCCATAACTATTAAGGCATCAGTCGTAAACAAATGTTCTGGTGTAACAAAAATGTCCTGCGTAACTCCACCAAGTAACAACTTAGCAGGATCTTCAATCTCTGATGTCATGTTTGTATCAAAAGCATGTATACAAGGTATTACACCAACAGTAATAAAACATTGATATATGCCCATGTAATTGAGCAAATCATCCTAACTGTACATTTTCATCAGAGTTGTGACGTAAAAACGGATATTCACTCACTCACGCAAGACATGATAAACACAGAGATGAGTCCTGCTCTTTCTCTCTCTCTCTCAACGTGCAAGCATCCTTCCTAGCCGACTGACATTACTTTGATGTGCTTCAGTGACTCAATTACATCTTTCAGCGGCTGACAATAGATGCTATAACATCGACAGGCAGTAATCAAATCTGCCCACATAGTAACAGAAGAAAGTCTCAGCATAGAGTGATGAGCAATCTTCTCCTTCCACGGATAAACTGAGGTGGAAAGTTGGTCCCAAATAGATAGGACCAAGACCTGTGGACAATTTCACGGAAATATGAGCTCATTTAAAGATAATCCATAATTAAACTGAATTCATCATTAAACTGAATTCATCATTAAATTGAATCCATCATTAAACGGAATCCATCATTAAACGGAATCCACTGTTAAAGTTAAGGAGCTTTTTAAAAATGGAAAATGTGTCGCTGCCAACGTATCACAGAGGAAACTATTTCCACTGTCATACAGGACAACACTATTTCCATGACACACTAGCAAGTGTCCCTGTGTCGCTGCCAGCGTGTCACACAGGACACTATTTCCATGACACATTAGCAAGTGTCCCAGTGTCGCTGTCAGAGTGTCACACAGGACACTATTTCCATGACACATTAGCAAGTGTCCCAGTGTCGCTGCCATAGTGTCACACAGGACACTATTTCCATGACACACTAGCAAGTGTCCCGGTGTCGCGTCCAGGTATTGACAGCTTTCAGTAGACAAGTTATAACAAGATCACGGGTAAGGATAGAAATTGATTTTAAAGAGCAGAATCGGGCTAAGCGCTAGTACGAATAGTAATAAAATGGTCCCCTGCTGGTCTCCGCTGGTCTTCTGCTGGTCCCCTGCTGGTCCTCTTGCTATGTTTAAAAGATTTTCAATTTTCGTCAATTCCTATTATCCAAGTGTCTTCTTCCTCTTTGCCGGGTGGGGATGTCACATGATCAATTACACCCTCTCAATGGGTCTTCATCACTCCCAATCTTGTCATTTTCTCTCACTCTCGACTGTTCACCCTGCCCTTTTGAGATCTATCTTAACACCATCTCTGCATCTTAATTGGTCTTCTCATTCTGCAGCCATCAACTGTCTTCCAGACTCTTTCTCAATCAAAGACACAAAGTGTCTGGGTGCTCAGGCAAGGTGGGAACTTTTCATAAAAATACTAGACTGACCAATGATGACCGATGCGCAAATTATTTTGACCAATACTGCATTGATATCCCTACATCGATATCTCTGCATCGATATCTATGCACCAGTCATGCACCATTGTACACATTCTCATCATTTTATAATGAGCACTTTCATTATCATTTTATTAACATCCCTCCAATTCTGAATTTCTGATGAACGTGGTCAAAACTGCTGACAGTTTTGTGGTCATGACTAAATAAGTCATAATCCATCTGTCAGTCGTAGAACACACGGACATCTTAACATTTCCCTGTTATTAGATTTACTCAGAAAAACAGCATGATGATGAAGGCATCTTCTCAGTTTGATTGGTTTGCTCATCTCATGTCATATTCATTTGGCTAAAAAGCAAACCTGCCTAGTAATAGGTGTACTAGTATTGAGTACTGGTGCCTACTAGTATCGAGTACTGGTGCCTACTAGTATCGAGTACTGGTGCCTACTAGTATCGAGTACTGGTGCCTACTAGTATCGAGTACTGGTGCCTACTAGTATCGAGTACTCGTGCCTACTAGTATCGAGTACTCGTGCCTACTAGTATCGAGTACTGGTGCCTACTAGTATCGAGTACTGGTGCCTACTAGTATCGAGTACTGGTGCCTACTAGTATCGAGTACTGGTGCCTACTAGTATCGAGTACTGGTGCCTACTAGTATCGAGTACTGGTGCCTACTAGTATCGAGTACTGGTGGCTACTAGTATCGAGTACTGGTGGCTACTAGTATCGAGTACTGGTGGCTACTAGTATCGAGTACTGGTGGCTACTAGTATCGAGTACTGGTGGCTACTAGTATCGAGGACTGGTGACTACTAGTATTGAGTACCGATATCTACTAGTATTGAGTACTGGTATCTACTATTATTGAGTACTGGTATCTACTAGTATTGAGTACCGGTGACTACTAGTATTGAGTACCGGTATCTACTAGTATTGAGTACCGGTATCTACTAGTATTGAGTACTGGTATCTACTAGTATTGAGTACTGGTGACTACTAGTATTGAGTACCGGTATCTACTAGTATTGAGTACCGGTATCTACTAGTATTGAGTACTGGTATCTACTAGTATTGAGTACTGGTGACTACTAGTATTGAGTACCGGTATCTACTAGTATTGAGTACCGGTATCTACTAGTATTGAGTACTGGTATCTACTAGTATTGAGTACTGGTATCTATCTAGGAATAAAAATGAAATTATTTACACAGTTGCCCGAAAATAATAAATTTTTGTAATATTTTGGTGTCCAAAAACGTAGAGTTCAAATAGATCAAACATTAATTTGATTGATTCTCAAAATTGCAAACTTGGCAGGAATGCGGAGAGGGGTTATACATGTGTGTTTCCGTGTTAATGTTGCCAATGTTCATTGCTATTTCGAAAACCATATGGCCTGCTGGTTCAGTTGCTAATTGTCACCCAAACAACTGACTTACATACATGTACCATATTACCAGAGGTAATGACAAATGTAAATTACTTCCACCATGCACACATATATACAGGGCCCTGTAGATACAAGTAAGCAGCACTTTATATAAAATAATATTTTTATTACAGACAAGCATTGTAGTCCAGATAGAAAAAAGTACATCGATAAAAACATCCATATAAAATCAATAAATATATAAATAAAAACAGGATATTAAAAAATTATACAAAGCCTTGATCCACTGATGCCGCAACTGTAAAAATACTCTGAATAATTGTATTAACAGACCTGTTAATACTCGTGATTAAGCTAACAATAGCTGTTCTGATAACACATTTACATGATTTTATATTAGTTGTAGCAAACATGTGGCTAGCACTACATCTCATCGGCAGATTGTTCAATATTCTGTATGAATTGTTATAGGCAACAATAAATTGCTGAAAATTAGCTTTTCTACAATTAACCCATAGCGCACACATCAATATTACTGAAATATGCAGTAAACAGCTCATTCTTTACAGCAGTGGTGCAAAAATGAAGTGTTTTCCGTAACACTTTTGGCATAAAGATGTCTCAATTTGGCTTGAATGTCAGCCTCATCCGATAAGTTGTTACTTTACATTAAATCGACTGCAGATATTACTAAGGTAAACTATTCGCACACTGCATATTTGGACAGTAAACAACAGGATCTGCGATAAGCAAAACCAGTTGAAAAACAGTTTTAAAAGGCTTAGAGAAAAAGGATTATTCTAATATGACAATAACAATAGAGGAACCATTGAATTATACGTCACTTTGTTTTTTGCCAAACAAACAATGAAACCTACTCATAATTTGAAGAAAACCTGCATATGCATCAGAATCAGGAGGTTTGGGGGCTGAGATAGGATGAGCCCTCCCATTATTTAGGGAAGGGGTGCATTTTAGGGTGCAATTGAAGGTTTTTGGAGCCTGAAGATGGGTTTTTCTGGGGGGCCTCAAGGGGGTACAAGGGGGTTTTCTGTAAACTTGAAGACTTTTTTTGAATCTCGGGGTGGGTCAATTGAAGGTTTTTGGAGAGCCTGAAGCCTCAGACCCTGAATATTCATCATATTCCAACGCCAATGAACTGGTTCTGGACTTAACAGTACTACCTCAATCTATGTTATGACTAATGTCTATGTGGAAACTCCTTGTGCATGGGACGACACAGTGACAAGCTGTGACCCCATCTATAATAAGTTAAACCAACAGCACTTTGCCTGGAAGGCTTTGTAGTGCAGTTCTCTTATCTCCAATCTCTCTCTCTCCTATTATCCTGAGGACAGAATAGAAGGTTTATCTGTGACAACTTCCTGACACTGTTGTCACAAGTACTCAACAGTGGGACAACACTGGACATGTGGGCGACAGTTACAGAGAATGACATGTTCAATATGTTCAACTGATGGTCAAAGACATGAGTGTTGTTCATTCTTCTTCTTCTTCGAACTGCCTGTACCCTGTCGCAGGAACTGGCAAGTATGGCCTTGCAAACCCTTGGTACTTCTTCGAACTGCCTGTACCCTGTCGCAGGAACTGGCAAGTATGGCCTTGCAAACCCTTGGTACTTCTTCGAACTGCCTGTCACAGGCAATTGCAAGTATGGCCCTGCAAACCCTTGGTTCTGTATTATGTAACAGCTCTGTTGTGCTCCTTCCAAACCATGTTGCCATGCTATCCAGTATTTTTATTTGCAGACATGCTCTGCATCTTTCCCGCTATCTTTCCCATTGTCACTAAATGTTCTAAATTATGCTTTTTTATTGCTTAAATCCTGCGTGTTATTCCCTGATTTTTCTAGACATTTAAGTTTTTGCTGAACTGTTCTAAGGATTTCTTAATTTCTTTTCTTTCCATGATACTCTAGGCATTCTTCTCAAGGATAACATGGATGTTGCTTCTAGATGGTCTTTTCTGACTGTTCAGTTAGACTATTCATGATTCACACCAGTATAACAGAATGGGATTAAGGGCTCTAAGTAGCATTTTATTAGGACGGACAAATGATACTCTTTTATAGACAAGTATACGTTCCTTTTAATAATGGAGAGAAGAAGACACTGTTATCAAGAAGACATGGAGGCTGCTGGTGGAGGGCAAACACAGCCAGGAATGACAAAGGATATGAATGAGGGACGTCGTGAGGAGAGACATGGAGGTGATAGAGGTTGTGGAGAAAGATGCAATGAACAGGGCGTTACGGTGAGGAGACATGGAGGTGACAGAGGTTATGGAGAAAGATGCAATGGACAAGGCGTCATGGTGAGGAGAGACATGGAGGTGACGGAGGTTGTGGAGAAAGACGCAATGGACAGGACGTCATGGTGACGAGAGACATGAAAGTGACAGAGATTGTGGAGGAGGACGCAATGGACAGGGCGTCATGGTGAGGAGAGACATGGAGGTGACAGAGGTTGTGGAGAAGGATGCAATGGACAGAGCATCATGGTGAGGAGACATGGAGGTGACAGAGGTTGTGGAGAAGGATGCAATGGACAGAGCATCATGGTGAGGAGACATGGAGGTGACAGAGGTTGTGGAGAAGGATGCAATGAACAGAGCGTCATGGTGAGGAGACATGGAGGTGACAGAAGTTGTGGAGAAGGATGCAATGGACAGGGCATTGTGGTGAGGAGACATGGAGGTGACAGAGGTTGTGGAGGAGGACGCAATGGACAGGGCATCATGGTGAGGAGAGACATGGAGGTGACAGAGTTGTGGAGGATGCAATGGACAGGGCGTCATGGTGAGGTGAGACATGGAGGTGACAGAGGTTGTGGAGGAATCGGATAGTTAAATGTTAACAATTGTGAACAACCCTTTTAGGAAATACTAGCTGAGTTACCCTGGGAAAAAGGCAGTCATAGACATCCTCAAATCATATGCACTGAAATCTAAAAAAAAGTATTTTTGACATAATTATGAACACTGAAAATAGACCAAACCTCAAATGCCCAATATTTGAGTTCCAGACACCCCAAACCCATCCTAAATGTTTCCAGCCTACCTGCATTAATAAATTGTAACTGGTCACTGGCCTAGTTGTTATGACAAATGAGGGACGTGGTGAGGAGAGACATGGAGGTGATAGAGGTTGTGGAGAAAGATGCAATGAACAGGGCGTTACAGTGAGGAGACATGGAGGTGACAGAGGTTGTGGAGAAAGATGCAATGGACAGGGCGTCATGGTGAGGAGAGACATGGAGGTGACGGAGGTTGTGGAGAAAGGCGCAATGGACAGGACGTCATGGTGACGAGAGACATGAAAGTGACAGAGGTTGTAGAGGAGAATACAATGTATAGGGCATCATGGTGAGGAGACATGGAGGTGACAGCCATTGTGGAGGAGGACGCAATGGACAGGGCGTCATGGTGAGGAGAGACATGGAGGTGACAGAAGTTGTGGAGGAATCAGATAGATAAATGTTAACAATTGTGAACAACCCTTTTAGGAAATACTAGCTGAGTTACCCGGGGAAAACGGCAGTCATAGACATCCTGAAATCATATGCACTGAAATCTAAAAAAAAGTATTTTTGACATAATTATGAACACTGAAAATATACCAAACCTGAAATGCCCAATATTTGAGTTCCAGACACCCCAAACCCATCCCAAATGTGTTTCCAGCCTACCCGCATTAATAAATTGTAACTGGTCACTGGCCTAGTTGTTGACAACCTTTTGCCAGAAATCGCATGCGCTCACCCGTGTAACTGACATAACCAGCAACAGGCAGCTGGGTTACGCATCCGGGATTTGGTAACATTAATAACATAAAGCTAATACATTTGTACATTTTGCATACACCCAGTGAAACATTTGTACATGTATACAATAATTACCTGTACAATGATATAAAAAACATTAGATTCAGACTCAGACTCAGAATCAGTTTATTTGACCTATAAATACGTTATATACACAATGAATAACACGAGTACTAGATAAGGTCGGGAGACTCCCATTAAGATATATAATATCGCTAGCACAGAAGCCACCCCATAAATATAATCAACATCAAAATTTACATGTCACAAATCAGAATATCATATGCCTTGTTTTATAGTTGATAATTACTCAGTGTATCAACATACATACATAATACAAGGACTGATTAAATGTACTCTTGTACAAATTGATACTTAGGTATACATTTCAATACATATTACGAATTACATATAAAGCAATTATGAATACAACAGGATTCATAATTTAAAATAAAAAAGTTTGTTGTGTATGTTGAAAAACCCTACAGACTGTGGGTGTAAATGTTATTAATGATAATACTTGGTGTATTGTTAACTGTCTCAACTATGTTGTGTCTAATGCATTTTTGGGCAAATTCATGTTTGTATCTGGACATATAGAGATTATTTCTTTCACGTGGCTGGAACTCTACGGAATTGTTGCAGTGTGTTGTTTACCAGAAGTAGCAGGCACTGACAGGGCTGACACGGTGAAATGTTTACGTCATCAGCGACAGGTAGACCTGGTTCATGATAAGCGCTGAGGATTTTCAAACGTCAATAACTTGAAAACTATTCAAAATTTCTGTAAACATCCAGTGACATATTTGTAGATGGCAAAATTATCTTTATGATGATATGGAAAAACATTAAATTCGGCATGGAACTCCGTTTTGGAGTTGTACCGGATGCTTGATTGATGTAAATCAATTGTTCGCAACAGAAAACTTTCATGAACAATTGTAAAAACCCTACACATACAGTAAAAACTGATAAAACTTATATCATAGCAAACATCTGGTACAAATACTCTGAAAATCCAACTTCTGCATCTGTTTGTAAGTAGTGTCATCAAGAGGATGGGCATATTTGTTAGTGATTATAATTTTGTTATAATGCATTATTGGGCGAATACCAAGTAATCAAGTGAAATACTGATCTGACAGCCCGCAGTGGCATGCAACTAAGGTATAATCAATGAACAGAAGTTACTGAACCAAATAACGACATCAATGTCTACTGCCAACTTGCCAAGTACAGAACACAGCTGAATGATCTGATGCACACGTCGAAGCACGAAGAAGATTGGCCGGCATCTAATTGTAGGAAGCAACTGGGATTTTGTCAAGAACATAAAATTCCTGGTGAAAACACGAATTATATAATAGTAAAACTCAAAACGTTTTAGTATGGGTTATTAGTAACAGATTAGTGAGTTTTGTGATTACAACACGTGTGCCTTTATGTTAGAGGTTTGCATAATTAGATTTTACGCAGGCAGAAGTTATACCGTTTATTTGCAGATTTCTTTAAACTTTCTAAGCACACAAAACATTTTAATTAACTAAGCTCATGTTGGAAATTTTTGAAAATGGCATATCTAATTTATCAGAAAAATTCATCCAAACCTGATAGCCCTTAATATTGTTCCAATCTGGCAACTGATTTTGAAATATTCTACAAAATAGACAGTTTCAGATATATGCATGCAACTGCCAAGTGGAAGACCTAATGAAGACAGTAATACATTCAACATAAAGTGTACCAACCTTTGCTGTGCTAAAAAATCCACAGATTACACCAAACATATTTTTCATGGACCCACCTCTATCTCAACAGTGACCACGCCCACCTCTAACTTGGTGGCTATGCCTACTTCTACCTCGGTGGCCATACCCATCTCTACCTCAATGGCCATGCCCGCCTCTACCTCATTGGCCATGCCCACCTCTACCTCAGTGACCACACCCATCTCTACCTCAATGGCCTCGCCCACCTCTACCTCAGTGCCCTCGCCCACCTCTACCTCAGTGACCACACCCATCTCTACCTCAGTGGCCATGCCAACCTCTACCTCAGTGACCACACCCATCTCTACCTCAGTGCCCTCGCCCACATCTACCTCAGTGACCACACCCATCTCTACCTCAGTGGCCATGCCCACCTCTACCTCAGTGACCACACCCATCTCTACCTCAGTGGCCATGCCAACCTCTACCTCAGTGACCACACCCATCTCTACCTCAGTGCCCTCGCCCACATCTACCTCAGTGACCACACCCATCTCTACCTCAGTGGCCTTGCCCACCTCTACCTCAGTGACCACACCCATCTCTACCTCAGTGGCCTTGCCCACCTCTACCTCAGTGGCCATGCCCACCTCTACCTCAGTGACCACACCCATCTCTACCTCAGTGGCCTTGCCCACCTCTACCTCAGTGGCCTTGCCCACCTCTACCTCAGTGACCACACCCATCTCTACCTCAGTGGCCTTGCCCACCTCTACCTCAGTGGCCTTGCCCACCTCTACCTCAGTGACCACACCCATCTCTACCTCAGTGGCCTTGCCCACATCTACCTCAGTGACCACACCCATCTCTACCTCAGTGGCCTTGCCCACATCTACCTCAGTGACCACACCCATCTCTACCTCAGTGGCCTTGCCCACCTCTACCTCAGTGGCCATGCCCACCTCTACCTCAGTGACCACACCCATCTCTACCTCAGTGGCCATGCCAACCTCTACCTCAGTGGCCATGCCCACATCTACCTCAGTGACCACACCCATCTCTACCTCAGTGGCCATGCCAACCTCTACCTCAGTGACCACACCCATCTCTACCTCAGTGGCCTTGCCCACCTCTACCTCAGTGACCACACCCATCTCTACCTCAGTGACCACACCCATCTCTACCTCAGTGGCCTTGCCCACATCTACCTCAGTGACCACACCCATCTCTACCTCAGTGGCCTTGCCCACCTCTACCTCAGTGGCCATGCCCACCTCTACCTCAGTGACCACACCCATCTCTACCTCAGTGGCCATGCCAACCTCTACCTCAGTGGCCATGCCCACATCTACCTCAGTGACCACACCCATCTCTACCTCAGTGGCCATGCCAACCTCTACCTCAGTGACCACACCCATCTCTACCTCAGTGCCCTCGCCCACATCTACCTCAGTGACCACACCCATCTCTACCTCAGTGGCCTTGCCCACCTCTACCTCAGTGGCCATGCCCACCTCTACCTCAGTGACCACACCCATCTCTACCTCAGTGCCCTCGCCCACCTCTACCTCAGTGGCCTTGCCCACCTCTACCTCAGTGGCCATGCCCACATCTACCTCAGTGACCACACCCATCTCTACCTCAGTGGCCATGCCAACCTCTACCTCAGTGACCACACCCATCTCTACCTCAGTGCCCTCGCCCACATCTACCTCAGTGACCACATCCATCTCTACCTCAGTGGCCATGCCCACATCTACCTCAGTGACCACACCCACCTCTACCTCAGTGACCACACCCATCTCTACCTCAGTGGCCATGCCCACCTCTACCTCAGTGGCCTCGCCCACCTCTACCACAATGGCCACACCCACCTCTACCATAGCTTGCGTGGAGGCCATTCACATCAATCATGGCCATTATTGGCCAGTTTAGTTTTTTCACTGACAATCCAATGTCCTTTGAGCCATTTATTTAATTAATACTGATCCATTTGATGTTTCATTACCAGTGTAGTGCCAATTAGATAGTCATTAATGTGGGCCCCTAGATTTGGAACTATTAGTTGATCTAGTGGCAAGCTGGTTACCTCTAAATTGCACCAGTCTTACTGGTTGTAATTACTGTCTGGCCAGTCATCTGCCAGTCTTGAAGGGTCTCTGCAGCGACCCGCTGGCACATTCACTTCCTGTAAGAAGACTTCCAACTACCTGCACGGTGCATACCAAACTGACGACTGACTTGGTTAACTGTGTTCCACTCCACGGGCCCCACCTCAAGGGCACCATGAATTTGGCTCCAACCCAAGGGCCCCTCAAAACGAGATACCATGCCAAGGGGCCCCCAACATGCCCCTCCACCCCAAGATAATTAAGAAATTTTCTTATGTTACTTTCTAAAAATGGAGTCAAAACTTAAACACACGTGACGTGGAATGTGCCTGCAGCTGAATGCTGTATATCATCACTCTACAGCCATACAGTGTGGGATTTCTTGGGGGTTTCCATTCAACAAGAAACCTCCCTGGGTTCGTCCCTGTAAACGCTTTTGACTTTCACTAACCTAGCGAGAATCGGAATCGAAGCCCAGCCTTACCCCTGACAGAGAGGGAAACAACAATTAGTATCTATTCTGTAGCGTATTTCGGCTAAATACACTATATATTTACAAAACATGACATAACCATAAGATGGCGGAACAGGAACTACTTTTTATAGTATCCAGTTATGGATCATTACGCTGATACAAAACAATAGTAATTACGCATCAACATGTAGTTCTAAATACACAACATTTCCTCCCCAATTAGTTTAGTAATCCCTATTGGAGATATGATACCCTTATATTTCACATTTTGAAGCAAACATAGCAAAGTGCTAACAGCAAGAAAAAATAACTTTGTCCGTTCTAGAAAAATAACAGTAGTCATGATCTAGTACAATTACTGTTCTAGTTCTGCGTTAGTCAGCGTCATTACCGTGAATGTTAGTAACAAGTAATGTTCCACTTGGTATCTGTTCACTCTCATTGAGTCCGAGTACAATTGAAAGGTAATGGATATTAAATTAAAGCAAGTCTTCGAATTATCTCAATTAACAAGAAGTCTCAAAACTTCAACAGTTACGTGTACTCTGAGTCACAACTTCTAAATCCAGCTTCTGCGGTGCCTTGCGCATTCGCGAAGGATAACGTTTTACTCTCACGGGCAAAGACATTGAAGTGGATGGTTTCACACGTGTTTCGCTGGGTTGTGGTGTTGAGTCACATTTCTTCTCTTCTTCAGTGAGAACGGATGGCGAAGGATTGCCACTGGGAAACACAACCACGGCTTTCCGGCACTGGAATCGGAGACTTGATTGTAGACTCGGCATCACGAATTTGTTCAATGTGTCGTCGCCAGACGACACCTGGTGTTATCTCGACCTGGTATGACACTGGACCAGTACGCAACACGACTGTACCGGAAACCCATTTGTCGTTCCCACGATAGTCGCAAACTGCTACGGATTGTCCTACTGCGAGTTCACGATGTTGAACCGTTGAACGAATTGCTTGTGACATCTGTTTAGCAGCAATGTCGCGGTGTAAGTCTGGTTTCAGCGCATCCAGTCGAGTGTGAAGGTTTCTTCCGTAGAACTTAGCTAGCGTTTCGTTTGTCGTAGCGTGGGGAGTATTCCTATACGCCATCAGGAAATTTGTAAGTTTTCGTTCAACCGAACCGACTTCCCACTTCATCGCACGAAGAGATTGTTTGAAAGTTTGTACATTTGTAAATCTTTCAGCCAATCCGTTGGTTGCGGGATGATAGAGTGCCGACTTCAGATGTTTGATTGCATTGGCTTTGGTGAATTTGTCAAACTCATCTGAAGTAAACTGAGGCCCATTGTCACTAACCAAAATTTCGGGCAGACCGTTACGAGCGAATACACTTCGTAGAATTTTGATGGTCTTTGTAGCGGTTGTTGACTGCGTGCTGATCACCTCGGGCCATTTCGAGTGTGCATCCATGATGACGAGAAACATAGTTCCTTGAAAGGGGCCGGCGTAATCAACATGCACACATTGCCATGGTTTCGTCGGCCATTCCCAAGGGTGTAATGGCGCTTGTGCGGGCATCTTCTGTACATGTTGACAGCCTGGGCACCCTTTTGCCATCTGTTCAAGATCATGGTCAATTCCTGGCCACCAAACATGACTTCTGGCCAAGGATTTCATTTGGACTACTCCCAAATGTCCTTCGTGTAGCAAGTGTAGAACCTGCGGGCGAAGTCTCAAGGGTATTATCACTCTGATTCCCCACATCAGACATCCTTCTGACAGGGAAAGTTCATTCCGTCGCGTGTAGTAAGGAGCGATTTCCTTGTCACCTGTGGAGGCCCAACCGTCCTTGGTTAGAGTACATACTTTCGCCAGAATTTGGTCGTTTTGGGTTTCAAGTCTCACTTGAGCACTAGACACTGGAACTGCGTCCACCTGAGATATGTGGAAGGCTTCCACAGGATCAATGACCTCTTCATCCTGGTCGTAGGTTTCCTTTATAGGAAGACGTGATAACGCATCCGCGTTCGCATGACTGGAAGTATTCCGAAACTTTATTTCATAGTCCATTCCAGACAAGAACAATGCGTAGCGCTGAAGTCTTGCAGATGTCATCGTCGGTACTCCCTTGCTTGGACTGAGAATTGATAACAAAGGCTGATGATCCGTCACTAATGTGAAGCGGCGACCATATAGATATGAGTGGAATTTCTTCACTCCCCAAATCAACGCAAGTGCTTCCTTGTCAATTTGGGCCTAGTTACGTTCTGCCGATGTCAGTGAACGTGATACGAATCCGACTGGTCTGTCAGTTCCATCTGCCATTGTGTGAGACAAGACTGCGCCAATTCTGTAAGCTGATGCGTCACATTCCAACTTTATTGGCAACTGCGGGTCGTAGTGTGTCAACACTTGATCGGAGCTTATCATGTGCTTTGTTTCCAAAAACGCCTTCTCGCACTGTACAGTCCATCGCCATTTCCTGCCTTTCTCCAACATCTGGTTTAGCGGCCGTACTACTGTGGACAGATTTGGCAGAAACCGGTGATAGTAGTTAAGCAGGCCTAGGTATGCCCTCAGCTGAGATACATTCTCCGGTCTGGGTGCATTGACTACAGCGTCGATCTTCTCAGGCATTTTGTGGAGTCCCTCTTTGTCGATTCTGTGTCCGCAGTATGTGATTTCGTCCTTGAAGAATTCACATTTCATTATTTCAGCCCTGAGATTGTAATTGCGTAGACGTTCGAGGACTCGACGCACATTCGCTAGGTGCTCCTGGTCAGTCTTCCCAGTAATGATGAAGTCATCCACAATAACTTGTGTTCCTGGAATGTCCTGTAGTATCTGGTCAACTGTTCTTTGCCAGATTGCAGGTGCAGATGCGATGCCAAATAACAGTCGGTTGTACCGAAACAGTCCTTTGTGCGTGTTGATAGTCAGGTACTTCTTTGACTCCTCCTCCATTTCAAGTTGCAGGTAAGCTTGACGGAGATCAATCTTTGTAAATTTCGCACCTGCACTGAGATTTGTGAAGACATCTTCAATCCGGGGTAACGGATAGTGATTCACTTTCAGTTCCAGATTTATGGTGACCTTGAAATCACCGCATATTCATACCGATCCGTTTCACTTAGGTACAGGCACGATTGGAGTTGCCCATTCACTCCAATCAACTTTTAGGATGATTCCTTCTTTCTCTAGTTTCTCAAATTCTGCTTCAACTTTCGGGCGTAGTGAATAGAGTACTTGTCTGGCCTTGTGAAATTTTGGAGCTGCCCCCTCCTTGAGATGGAGTTTCGCCTTGGGTCCTTGGATGGCTCCAAGTCCGGCTTGAAAGACTTCCTTAAACTCCAACTTAAGTGCATCCAGTTGTTCCTGCATACTCCCTGTATGCTTCGTTGCAGTGATGTGTTTGATGGACTTCCAGTCTAGCTTAATCCTGTTAAGCCACTGGCGCCCAAACAATGCTGGTCCTCCCTTTCTCACCACATATAATGGCAAGTTTTGTTGCTGTCCATTGTACTCTACATCAACATGTTCCATGCCGAGTGGAGCAATTTCTTCGCCAGAATAGGTCTTTAAGACCACCGAAGTGTGTTGTGTCTTTACTTCGGGAAAGTACTCATCAAAAATCATCGTTGGTTTCCATGTGTATTGGCACGGCACGCTGGCTTGATGTCCTTTCTTTTTGCATTTTTGACACTGTACCTCTTTGAATTTGCAGTCTTCCGGGGTGTGGCCCGACCGTGCACATCGATGACATGGTTTGCTATATTGCCTTCTTTTTGGCTTGACATGGACTTTGTGTACAGCCGTACCATTTCTGTACTGCCCCAGTTCAGCAGCATCCCTTGTAGCTGTTTCCATGGCCACTGAAATCTCCACTGCACGACCAAACGTCAGTGTTATTTCTGACAACAATCTCTTTTGTATATGTTCGTTTATCAGGCCACACACAAATCGGTCTCGCAGGGAATCTCCCAGATTTTCTCAAAATTCACAATGTTCTGACAGTTTTCTAATTTGTGCAACATATTGCACAACACTTTCTCCCTCTTGTTGGTCCCTCTTGTGGAAACGAAACATTTCTGCAATCACGAGAGGCTTAGGTGACAGATGTTGACTAAGTGTCGCCGTTAACTGAGCGAATGTTTTCGTGGCAGGTTTATCCGGCGCACACAAATCTCTCGGCAGATGGTGTCTTACCCCCTATAAGACTCAGCAAAGCCGGCACTTGTTTCACATCTGGAACATCATTCGCCAGAAAATATTGTTCTAACCGTTCATAGTAAGCTGGTCACGACTCTACCGAGCTGTCAAAAGTTTCAATTTTGCCAATGAAGGCGGCCATTGCAGCGAATACGGTAACACATTTTCATTGGAGTTCCGAGCGCTTCAAAGTTCGACACAAGTCAACGCACACTTGTACCAGCGTGACAGTTCATCACTTTTCTTCTGCCGACCTGTGCAAGTGGATTGACGAGTTCTTTGAGTCATCCTTGTTGCCAGTGTAGCGTATTTCGTTTAAATACACTATATATTTACAAAACACGACATAACCATAAGATGGCGGAACAGGAACTACTTTTTATAGTATCCAATTATGGATCATTACGCCGATACAAAACAATAGTAATTACACATCAACATGTAGTTCTAAATAGACAACATATTCCACATCTGTATAACAGAGGGCCTGTTTTGCCTGAAAGAGCACTGCTGATTCAACCATTGGTGGGTTAAGTTTTAGTATTTTGTGGATCCAGTGTGTGTGTGCGTGTGCGTGTGTGTAGACGGAGACGGAGACGGAGCACTCACCCGGTTGTGGCCTCAAGGGGGTGCAGTTGGAGGTTTCTGGTGAGCCTCAAGCGTCAAGGGGGTGATGGTTGTCTGTGTCCCCCCCCCTCCCCGCATCCCCATGGCCATACCATGCCTGGCATGGGCATGGCCGGCACTAGCACTGTCACTGGCTTTGCCAGGCAGTAGTGCTAAGTCAGTAGTGTAGTTAAATCCTAGATTCGCTCCTGTATTCAGCACTATTTCGGTTCTCAAACGTTTCTTTACCCATAACGTGTTATCTTTAATTTGTTAGATTTAACTCTAGTAAGCTTTCAGGAGACTCTAAAGACCAGTCAATGCTTACAATACATCTGAATCTGATCTGACAGCGACAGTCAAAACGCCGATCGGTCTCCGATTCTGAAACGTCACACAAGTTTGTAATAATGGTCCATATGATATATAAGTTAAAACAGCAGGTGACGTTATAAAATTAAAAAAAGACTATTAGGCGACGCCGACTGTTATACTCACATTAAATAGCATCTTTTGGCACTTCATATTACACGCAGTTCAATTATGATTTACTAATAACAAGTTTGACAACTACTAAAAGCGCACACCATCCACACGTTTGAGCTTTGGTCCAGGCGCCTGGTCAAAGCTTCAAGATAAATTGTACTTATTTGTAGAGCAACCGCTCGGTCCCAGTTGTGTAAATCAAAAATTAATATTGTTGGTACAATTTTGAACATTGAAACATGTACTCATCTATTCTATTCGATCCCAAAATATCCAACATTGAAATCCGATTCACCCGAAATTGTATACACTTAAAATAATCATATATTGCTTTTTCGCTAAAATAATTTAAATGGGTTTTGCTAACCTATAGCAATTTTATTTTCTATACAGTTATGTGGATTATTCCATAGAAATCTATAGAATCGTGCGCGAAAATCGTGTAGAATATTCTATATAGCACGTATTCTGTAGAATTCTATAGCATTTTTGCTATGGCTCGCTCGATCCGGTGACACCATTTAGCGAGTGAAAGTGGTATGCATGCACGTTGAGGCTACTGTGAATATCAGAATAGAGCCACGTGTTTGTAACCAATGTCTCAATTGGTAGCCACATCTCTGTAAGCCATGGGTGGTATAGCTTGACTACGCTATCCCTGGCAGATTATCCTACGTAATGAAATACGTATTGAAGTTATAATTAATTGACTCAGTTGTTTTGTTTCTTAGTAATTTACTCCATGCACCAGTCGCGACTGTACCATCCGTGAAAACAGTGCAGACGACCGCGTGCCAAATTCATAAATTCTAAAGTGAATCCGACCCGTTCGACCATTTTCACAAGCAGCTGAGCAGTACCGTGTATTCACGTCATTACTTGCTACATCCCAAACCTAACATGAACCACGGTTGGCCGAAACGAAATCAAGCCGAAAAACATTATGCGTGGCGAGCTATTCCTATCAAGCTCCAACTCTGTGGCGTCAGAGACAACCTCCCCTACAGCTGCATAGTGGATTGTATTTTTGTTTTTCTTATTTCAAATTTGAAAACGAAAAACGCCGCACAGCGGAACCTCGATATTAGGGTCACCCACTGGACTGGGCAAAAGTGACCCTAATAGCGAGGTGACCCTAATACTGAATATGAGGACTGAAGCATCATGGGAATTGGGAAAAGTGCTCAGATACACGTGGTTTTAACAGCAATGCATATTAAGCAAATGCATTCTTAATACCAAATACAGTGTATAGTGTATGGGTTGTTTCTGGATACTTGCTTTTCTTAAAATGTAAAATAGCCTACAAGGAACATATATAGAGAAAACACGATATAATGGGATTTAATCAAACACGTTATTTATGTACGCCACTGTATGTACAGAACAAAATAAATGCCTCTCTTGGAAGCAAGGAGCCTTCATTAATTGTAGTATTAATTTATTGGCTTCTGACTACAGAAACAATGTACAATTGCCTGTTGTGGTTGTTCCCCCCCCACCTTTGCTGATGTCTGGTATTTTTATCTAAGCTAACATAAATGCTTAGATCGATTGTACAATAGTTAGATTATGTATACATGTTTTTTATTTTGGCTTTTTATTATTATAAAGCCGATCACCTTTGCTTTGTGTGTTATCAGCAAACTATAGCCACGATTCCTAGTCTGTTTTAGAGAGATATAGCTTCGTCCCGCATAAACAATGTCATTACAATAAGAAGCTTTTGTTTATCTTTACTATACGTCTCGCCACCTGAGCCTAACTCTCCAATTGACTTCAGCTTTGATAGATAAACAAGAAGTCGTGCAGGCGCCGAATTAATGACACACTGTTGTTAACATCACGACTGACCAGGTGTTTATCTTGGAAATCTGCTCACCCGATTACAATTTGAGTTCAAAGTGTTACTACGATGACTGAGCATTTAAGTGCGACGACTTTGATAGTTTTCTGAAGTTTACTGGTTACTGGTATGTGGCTTAAACCACTATACCGTCAGTATATATAGCCGATGCCATATTTGCAGCGTTGAAGATCGTCTTTTTTTGTAAATCGATATATATACTCATCCACTAAGAATTTCAGTTCAAACTGTCATGTACGTATAGACGACTGACGGACTTAATTGCTACTTTTATAGTTTTCAGAAGTTTACTGGCCTCTGTATAAAGACGCCAGGACCGTGGCTTTTAATTACTAATGTAGCATGGGTACACCGGGCGACAACAACGATTCATTGTTTCCAATGCTTTATTTACTGGCAAGTTTCTAGAATTTGTAACATCCTGTAAATAAAATTAAAAAAATTCCTCACCCACAGCTATACATCAGTGTGTGTAGTAGTATAGCTTAATGCACGCACATCATCCTATCAGCCAGTACCAGCCACAGCTATACATCAGTGCGTGTAGTAGTATAGCTTAATGCACGCACATCATCCTATCAGCCAGTACCAGCCACAGCTATACATCAGTGCGTGTAGTAGTATAGCTTACCCAGATAGCAGGTAAACGTTAATATAACGTTTGCATTTGGTTAGAACAGTTCGATTTTGGTTACTGTTAGATCTACAACGTTACCGGAACGTTAGTTTTTGGTTTGGTTTGAAACTGCTTGATTTCTAACGTTGCCAGAACGTTCGTTTTTTGTTTGATTTAAAACGGTTTGATCTCTAACGTTGCCGGGACGTTAGTTTTTGGTTTGATTTTAAACAGTTATATCTCTAACGTTGTCGGAACATTAGTTTTCGGTTTGATTTGAAACTGTTTAATCTCTAACGTTGCTGGAACGTTAGTTTTTGGTTTAATTTAAAACAATTAGATCTCTAACGTTGTCGAAACGTTGGTTTTTGGTATGATTTAAAACAGTTAGATCTCTAACGTTGCCGGAACGTTCCTTTTTGGTTTGATTTAAAACAGTTACATCTCTAACGTTGTCGGAACGTTAGTTTTTGGTTTGATTTGAAATTGATTGATCTCTAACTTTGCCGGAACGTTCGTTTTTAGTTTGATGTTAAACTATTAGATCTCTAACGTTGACGGAACGTTCCTTTTTGGTTTGATTTAAAACAGTTAAATCTCTAACGTTGCCGGAACGTTCGTTTTAGTTTGATGTTAAACAGTTAGATCTCTAACGTTGCCGGAACGTTCGTTTTTAGTTTGATGTTAAACAGTTAGATCTCTAACTTTGCTGGAACGTTCGTTTTTGGTTTGATTTTAAGCAGTTTGATCTCTAGCGTTGCCGGAACGTTGGGTTTTGGTTTGATTTTAAACAGTTACATCTCTAACGTTGCCGGAACGTTGGGTTTTGGTTTGATTTTAAACTGTTTGATTTCTAACGTTGCCTGGACGTTAGTTTTTTATTTGATTAGAAACGTTTTGATCTCACTAACGTTGCCGGAACACAAGTATACATGCAGGCTATTAAAACAATAAAATAGATTAAACTCGGCTAGTTAGATATCATCTATAACTAGCCGAGTTGCTCGGCGTTGCTCAGGGAAAAACGGCAGTCGCTCGCTCAAATACTGTTTTGAAAATTGCAATCCTTGAGATCCCCACTGCCCCAGACGAATGTTCTAGTTGCTCGGCTTTGCACGGGAGAAAAAGAAATTGTCCAGATAAAACCACGTGTAATTATATCTATAAATAAAATCTTAGGGAGCACTCCCACAATCTTGTACACTGGAATGTGATCCATCCTGAAATCATGAATAATAATATTATGAATGCTAAAATTAGACCAAACTCAAATGCCCTACATTTTAATCTCACCCACACCAAACCGACCAAACCAATCCCAGATGTTTCTAGTCTACACACATTGATAAATTGTACCTGGTTACTGGCCTAGTTGTAGGACAAACCTGGCCTGTATGCATACATACGTACGTACGTATATACATACACACATACATACATACATACATACAAAGAAAGACTGTTTAATAATATAGACGTTCCTTTAACGTTACGTTACGTCTTCGTTTTGGTTAGACCTCTACCGTTCTCGGAATGTTAGTTGTTGGATTGAATTAAAATGGTTCAGCCCCCTCCTCAAAAGACCCCCTCCCCAAAAGCCCCCCCCCCCGGTTCCGGCGCCTTACTACTTGTGTTAAAGTATCATTATTATAATTATATTGTTGGTGTAACAGAGAAGTGGTATATCGATCGTTTCACTATAAATTAAATATAGCATCACTGCATTAGGATGGCAAACTCTCACTTTCCATTTTACTACAGATACGACAACTAGTTAAAATCAATAAACTGTCAAACTGCTGACAGTAATGGTTTTTCTACATTGAAACTGCCAGTGACAGTACTGGTCTTCTGGTTATCCGGTTTCCAAGAGCGAAGCGTTACGGAGATGATGCGTTACGGAGATGAAAAACAACCCGCTATCCGCATTTGCGCATTATTGCGTTGCAACAGGAAATCGATTAATATGCCAAATACTATAGTTTCCTAGGATGAATAACATATCAAATAGCCAAGTAAAACAAACACAGCTGTAGATTGTTCCTTGGAAAAATATCCTGAAAGAAAGCGTCATCTCCGTAACGGGTTTTGCCACAATTTTCAAAGTAAACTTTGACGAAGTCTGCAGAAGTACCGGATAGTTCATGCACTTTGACAGCTGTAATTAACACAATGTAACCTATTGGATGTTGCTAAACAAGCATCCCTTTGAAGTGCTAACCTACGACCTTAACCAATAATTATGTTGAAACAGCGTATATCTACTTTTGATGATTAAATTAGTAACTTACTGGATTCCCACGCACTGTGAACAGGTTGGGCTTATCGCTATATCTACTCCAGAGAAAGGTTTGATTGGCAACCTTGTGGAGTGGGGCGGGATGCGACGAGGGGGGGGGCAGGGTGCGACGGGAGGTGGGGGTCATTATGGAAATTGTGTTTGTCAGGTAGGCAACCCTGGCATTATGACATTGAATGTATGCATACGGCATGGGTTGTGCATGTTGATATATCAGGTTACATCCTGAACTGTTAAGCCAGCATATCAGACTCCCACTCCGCCTCAAAATTAGGGGGAGTTGGGAGTCTGATATGCTGAGTGATTAATCACACCAGGAGGTGACTGGAAGACGACAGCCAGACTATTCCCCAGATTTGTGTAGTGGGCTAGACAGTGTCCCAGAGTAAGGCTGTCTACCATTACGGATTTTTCGTAATCATGCATTAGCCCATGCAACCATACAGCCACACAATTGCACGAGTTTTCATCAGCACGCGCATTTTAAAATAGGTGAAGCTAAACTTTATTTTGTATTAGTTAAATACAATTATTAATCAAAATTCGCATTCCAGCTCAATAGTTGAAAATTATGATTCGTGTTAAGCCAGATGAGTGTGTCTACCTGGTTTGCAGATTGTAAGAAATATACTCGCTACACATCTTAAGTTATTGATTGTTGAGAACAGCCTCTTTGACAGTCGGTACTTACCTTAATCAGCATACTAAAAATAAAAAGCCGCACCTTTTGTTTACCTGTAACAGAGTTCTGATAAAAAATAATGAATTATTTTATATGGCTTAATTTATGTGCTCATAATTGTTAAATCGTCGTCACCCCGTTCATTCACCAGTATTTTGTCTGCATCTGTCACCTCTGAGTGACTACAATTAGGACTGATAATTTTACGTTTTCATAACAGGAGACCCTGGGATAGTGAGAAGTCCTTCTGCACGGCTAATTGAGTGCAATGGTCATTTGATACACATTCCTCTAGTGACTGCCCTTTTCACACATGGCATTGAGGACTGACCCCTCAGCCAGGCTCCCATACATTCAGTGATGATCACTTAATAGATAACGGTTCTCCCTTTATCATCTGCACAAATCAGGCATTCTTGGCATTCCTTGTAATGCTTGAACATTGTCCAGCAGCTTTTAGGAGGGGGTAACGCTTTTTGAGAAACATGGAATACAATTAGAGGTTCACATTTTAAAGATGCAATTTTGAGGGGGTTCACATTTTGGAGAAAGGAGGTTCACAAAAAGGGGGATTCAATATGCATACCGATACACGCGCATGCATGCACATGCGCACACGCACAATAAATATACATTAACCTTTTTTATTTTTACACATTCACGTAGATAAGATTAATTTTTGCAATATAAAGTAATTTCGATGACATCATGATACTTTTGATCACATAACTATTGCGTTTATGGGGTAAGTTGATCGAAAACTTCCATTGTTTTGATTATGATGCACCATAACCATAAGCGAGTGCCATAAACTGCAATCTAGATCACTACAGCATCACTTGTAATCTGGATCGTTTACTTGATAATTGTTTAAACACACAGGAGCTGGGCGCAAACACGTCTTGACTGCCAAGGCAACAGACAAAGAGGTGGAACAGGAGGTGAGGATGTGGTTAAAGTTTGCTACGGAGAGGAACGTCGGCCGGAAGGAGAAAGAAGAGAGGAAGCGAACCGAAGTAATCGCGGTGCGATGAAGGCCACTCACGGAAACTATATATAGGACTGGTTTCTTTATCCAATACTGCATTTTTTATTATTTCTATTTGGTGGGTCTCCCACCCATGTGTGGTTGGTCCCCTCATAATAAATTCAGCTTTATATAAAGCTTTTACCAAAAAATACACTTGTCTTGTGTTACTATGCAAACTAGCCACGATTCATAGTCAGTCCGTTCAGTTGGTACATCATAAAACGTCACACTTAAAATACTCTTTCCTTGTGTTTATAAAGTGAAAACAGTTGTACGTACGTATACCAAGAATGGCCATGTGTTACAATATATAAAATGCACAGGTGCTATAGGAAATGGGTTGAATTGCGCTAAATTATGGTTAGAACGTAGGTTATACATTAATGTCAGTTCAACGTTACATTTTCGTTAGAAATGAAACGTTAAGTAAACGTTAAGCAAACGACTGAAATAACGTTAAACTAACGTTTCTGCTAATGTTACAAAAACGTTAGTTTACTGTTACGTTCTGGTTAGAAATTAAACGTAGATGAACGTTAAACTAACGTTTCTGTAACAGTTACATTAACGTTAGTTTAACGTTACATTTTGGTTAGAAATTAAACGTTAGGTAAACGTTAAGCAACCGACTGAACAAACGTTTCTGCTAATGTTACTGTAACATGTTGAAATTTTATTAGCTCGACTTTAAATCACCGTCAGCTCGACTTTAATTATTGTGTGACGTAGCGCGTCTCATCCGGGCACCACAACAGCCATGTTCGCGTCTTGGTGAAACTATTTAAATCAACGCGCTGAACAACCGCGGGCACACTCCAGAAGTGAGCTGGCCTACAGGTGTAGACTGTGGACCGCCGCACGACTGTCGCCTCTCAGGGGGTGTGAACTTGTCTCCTGTCAATAAACCTGCAACCCCGACAAAGTTTCAAGTTGTCACATTACAAAAACGTTAGTTTACTGTTACATTCTGGTTAGAAATTAAACGTTAAATGAACGTTAAGCTAACGTTTCTGTAACATTTACATTAACGTTAGTTTAACGTTACAATTTCGTTAGAAATTAAACGTTAGTTAAACGTTAAACAAACGACTAAAATAACGTTTCTGCTAACGTTACAAAAACGTTAGTTTACCCTTACATTCTGGTTAGAAATTAAACGTTAAATGAAACGTTAGAGAAAAGAGCAAAATAACGGTAAACGAACGTTCCCATTCAACGTTAAACTAACGTTTCTGCAACGGTTACATTAACGTTAGTTTAACGTTACATATTTGTTAGATTAACATTAAAGAAACGAACAAAATAACGTTAAACTAACGTTTGCATTATACGTTCAATTAACGTTTCTGCAACGGTTACATTAACGTTAGTTTAACGTTTCGTTTTGGTTAGAAATTAAACGTTAGATTAACATTAAAAAAACGAGCAAAATAACGCAAAATTAACGTTTGCATTAAACGTTAAACAAACGTTTCTGCACACGTTATATTAACGTTTGCATGCTATCTGGGTAACGCACGCACATCATCCTATCAGCCAGTACCAGCATGATAAGGTTGGTGTCCTGTTCAGGTCATATATCAAAGGGGAAGAGACAGTTAACATCATCTCACGTGACCATTACCACAAGGCTATAAACTATAGTAATTCATTTAAAATGTATGAAATGGTATAAATAGTTATAAATATATAATTAGATAATCCACCAAGATAAGGGAATGATGTCTTAATGATAACATGATAAAAAAAACATATAATATACTAAAACATCTCACACCGATCTATTGCCTAGGAAGCGACCACCACCAAACAACCCTCCCTTTAATAATCGTGTACAGTTTATTTTGGAGCTTTGAAGTT
This sequence comes from Escarpia spicata, assembly GCA_963995525.1. Classification (NCBI taxonomy): domain Eukaryota; kingdom Metazoa; phylum Annelida; class Polychaeta; order Sabellida; family Siboglinidae; genus Escarpia; species Escarpia spicata. Next base: position 638,698 of record OZ023217.1, read on the forward strand.
GGATAGAGGTTGAGGCAAGACGAATATAACCATACTCGCTGAATAGTAGTTATTATTTTTACACGATTTGTTTGTGAAGTAATTATTTCCTAAATCACAGCTGTTTGTGAATTATATTCAGAAAATATTTAGCGAACTTGTGACTAACATCAAAATAGCAGCTAAATCGAAATCTAAAAAAACTCCTGGCACACTGCGTCGAGAAGAACGTTCGAGACTTGAGCGCCAGCACCTCTATTTATACTAAACTAACTCGGCTGCGTAGCTTCGTTGTCCACATAAGCAACACGAAAAATTCACGATGGAAGTGTTTTACAGCATTCCGTTCACTGTCTTAGAATGCCCAAATATCAAATTGAAACGTCCATCTTGGGTAACGACGCCTTCGCCGATGGTCGTTTTTGCTTTGGTGCTACTGTCGTATTTCTTCGTTACAGCAGGTAAACTTGCAGTGACGTGGTCGTGCGTCGACAGTTTCGATGCAGCCACGGTGCAGGCCAGGCCATGCACGAAATCTGATTGCGTGCTTTTGAGTTTTGACATTTAAGTGATTGAATACTTTGGCTTAGTATGCAAATTTAGGGATTACGAAACGTTACTTGGAGACATTTAGAAAGAAAACACTGCAAAAGCATGATGATGATTTTATTGGTGTGGGCAATAATCGTGGGTCTACCTAATCGTGTTTTGCTTTTTACACTAAACCCTGATCAAATTCTTCCATAAGATATTGATGTGCTGAATCTCTAACACATATTCCGTCCAATTTCTGCAAACAAACTGGTACAAAAGTTGTTTTTAATAAAGTACTTAGGAAAATATACTGGTGAAATAAAAATCTCGTCAAAAATTGTGGGTCCTATCTACACTATGTAAATTGTTCGTATGTCACGTTAATTAGTGCGAGACCACGCAGTGCATTAAAATAGGCCAAGAGCGTTAGAACACAAGATTTAAATGCCACGAATTTTGACCTGCCCCAAATTTTCCGGTCGTGAATATAAACAACGGTGAAAATACATCTTGATGTTGCAAAAACAAACTTATAAAATCAACTCAAATTTCAATCATGGCCATTGTATAGACATGGGCATAGCAATCCCATCACAAAAATGCACTTTTTTGTGATACATGTTTTGAATTCCTGCTCACCATCACCTTATGACACAACATCATTAAATGGTCCAAGGCATGAAATGTTAAACATATGATGTTCACAATAATTCTGAGAACAACAATCAACTTGGGACATAAATGACCACCATCACTCAGGCTCAGTGACAGCATAGAAAGGTTGGCTTGGTGATAATGTTCTGAAAAAGGCTGACTAGTTGAATGGGACCTTACAAGACCATAATATTGCAATATATACAGACTAATCACTCAGTAGAACGTTGCTGGGTGCTGGATTAAACTAGAGAAAGATGCAGGGTTAGCCCTGCAGAATTTACTTTTAGGTAAAGCTAAATGAAACCAATTTCCATGGAGTCACTGACACAGTTTCAATTAACATCTCATGTTTGCGTTCTACTTCAGGTGTCATCTACGATGTTATTGTTGAGCCTCCAAGCATAGGATCAACCACAGATGAAAAAGGTGTTTCAAAACCAGTACGTATAATATCGGTGTTCAAACTTCAAAGCTGTATAATGTACTATTTTGTAAGAATTTCATGAATTCATCTAAAAGTTATACTATTGATATACCCGGTAATATAAGACATGTTCGTTGCATCAATTGACCTTACTATCAATTATCGTCCTGTTCTGTTAAAAATGGGAAATATTTAACTTACAATTTTATGATGCGAGTTGATAAACTTTTGTTGTGCATCTATTTTGTTTTCTTTTGTAAATAAGTTTTTGTAAACTTTTTGTAATTTATTTAAGTTAATAAAATTTCACTACGCTAAGTGATTTGATTGTTTCAAATGTTAATCTACAGTTGTTAAAAGGAACATAATTCCATCAGATTTTGCCAATGTAAATTATTGAGAAATAGAGCAATCTTTAATAATTAAATGAAATTAAATAATCTTTGTGACAGAACATTTGTGTTTTCACGTTTCACTTATGCTGGGAATCATGCCTCACAAAATTACAGAAGATGCCACTAATAAAACTGGGGGAGGGGGTCATATCAATGTAGAAACGTGACAACTCATCATCTCGTGTACGTTTCAGGTTGCGTTCATGCAGCATCGAGTGAACGGCCAGTTTATCATGGAGGGCCTCGCGTCCAGCTTCCTCTTTGTGATGGGGGGCATGGGCTTCGTGTTGCTGGACCAGACCAACAAGCCAACCACGCCAAAGCTCAACCGAATCCTCCTCCTCAGTGTTGCCTTTGTCTGTATCGCTGTCTCGTTCTTCATGTGCCGTGTCTTCATGCGCATGAAACTGCCGTATGTATCACTCATATATATATTGGGTTATATTTGTGACCTTCCACAGAAAAAAATGATGCCAGACTAGCCAGGCCTGTGCGTGTGTAATGTCAACAAAGCCAGCAGCCCTGCTTCGCGTAAACATGCGCTCTGATACTACCAGGTAGTTCAAAGTAATTATAAAATGGTTTGTTTGTATGGCTAACGCATCTCGCACATTGTTTATCAATTTGTTTCTAATTTTGGAATTGTTGACACTTCAAAGGGAGCATCACATTTTGGAGTAAAGTTGGCATATTAATTATATACATATTTTATGATTAAATGGAATCCAACGATTTTCATTGATCAACTGATCCACGTCTTGTTGATGGTTTTATATACTAAAATGCACAAATTCCAGTTGCACTTACACATTGTATAAACCAGGAATTTGAAGGTAAACATATAATTTCAAAACGTGATTTGTTGGTCAGTCTTTTGTTATTGTAGAATAGTCTGTGTATTTTGCAAAAATGTAATATTTTAATCATTCCTTGCAAGATTCTGTATTATTGGAAATATTGTATATTTTTTACTAACCAGTAGGTCATGTTTAAAGTGCATCCATGTAATTGCAGTACGTGTATTATAAATGTTCTTGGGTAATTTTTGTTGTGGTATCTTTTGTGTGTGGAGAAATAAATGATTCTGTTGTGTTTTCAGTGGCTACCTGTACACGTAGACTCGAGGCTGCGACTGATTCAGCGTCAAGTTTGATATTTTAAAACCTCATCACCAGTAGTGTAATGACATGAGACACAGAAGTCATGGAGTGTAGAGCTTCAGCCATAATTACCTTTCATGTATGTGTGTGCATGTACTATGTAGTAACAGAATTACATATAAATCATTCAAATAATTGCAGTAATCTTAATAAACTACACATGTTAAGACATTTGTTTTACAAACAGCTGGTTGTCTTGTATCTTTCACAGAATTGGATCAGTGCTAGCGTATACTATACCCACAGTTGAATAACATGGCAATGGCAGCGTTAGGAATCATCTCAGATTGTCGATGTTCGATATTAGACAAAATTACTTTCGTTTCGCCGAGGCCAAATGAAGTAATTTCATCTGATATCGGACATTGATGTTCTGAGATGACAGTACTTTGAAATTGAAGTTGTTCCAACTAACCATTAATATCTGCCATCAAAGTCACTGCATTGCATGTAGCCCGTGGTGATTTCATGAGCCCATCGACTGTGGAATCGTAACCCTAAATAATACAAACCCTAATCATAACTATACCTGGTAATAACTAACCTTCAGCCCAACCATAACTAAATCCAACCCTAATTAATATTAACCATACACACTAACCTTTATATCCGTTGTTTGGTTGGCCAAAGAACACACATTCATCCGACCCTAGTGTAAATTGAACATTATGCCAAAATGGTGCCCACTGGCGGCTAACCACTCGATTAATCCACTGAAAAAAGAACTACCATCGTGTTGTTTTAAATATATCCTCAATTGGTAGATCAAGTGTCAATGATCAAAGCAAGCAACTGAACGTAGGAAACATAATTTTTATTTAGACTTATTTACTTATGTTCTATTGTTATGGAAGGCTTTCCTGGATTAGCTTTCTCTTACAACCGAGTGTTGATCAATTCACAAGATAGCGCCAGTGTATGGAATCATCTCAGAATGTTGATGTCCTATATAATGACTTTCATCTGGCCTTAAACCCCGTTCCCTCACAACAAAAAATTGTAAACATTGATATGATGAACCGATGTATTAACAGTATAGCATAAAACATCAATGTCCAACACCAGATGAAACGGCCTCCGACCACCTCCCCAAAAGAAAGTAATTTCGTTTGATATCAATATTCTGAGATGACCCCTAAACAAGTAGTTTGTTGCACCATTGGTGTAAGCCAGTGGAAAATTATTTCACAGATATTTGGGCAGGAAATATGTCTTGTGCACACAGAACCACTTACGCACATCACTTTTTGTCAGCAATATTATATATAAGTACCCCAGTAGGTAAATAAATAATAGTATGCAGGGTGCACATACACCGTACCTACAAGTGTCGCACAACTTAATAGATGTCACAGGTTTCATAACTGACACAATAACATTTCATTATTTGTATGTTCTCATTTTATTAGATATGTACAAAGTGAGATGAACAGTATTGTGACAAACCAAACAATTTTTATAAATATGTCACATGGCAACTTGTTATCAACTTGCACTTTTTATATTTTAGGCTTTTCATTCAGAAAGTTGCAGAACAAATGCATAATACAAAAAACATTCAATGTGCAGTGTTTACACTGAAACAGTCAAACACGTCACAACTAATAGTCATAACTAACCAATTATATAATATACTACTGTCAGGTATCTTGCCTCAAACCATTTGGTTTGGTAGATTCTCTTGTATTGTCCACCAGAAATGGATTTCTCTCTGTTCAACACAAGTAAATTCTCAAAATATCCCTACAGCGGACTGCACGTTACACACAACGTACACGATCATAACGCATTTTATTGCCAATCTTGGAGATTATTTTGTCGTTTGACATCCCTATTCTACCTGTATTAAAAAGATATATATATTATATTTAATACAGTTTTTAAATAGATATTACCAGTCCTAGATATCTAGTGATCCTATAAGCTGGTAATACAAGATTTACCATGTGTAAAATACATTATGAGATTGCAATTTACGCCTAATGACTCATCACTAAAGAGTTAATATAAATGCCACAGATTAGTTATATACTTGACCCGGCAGCATCCAGGTCCAAGGTTTATGTATCAGTAATGAGATCGTATCAAGTGGTGTGCTGCATAACACTACTTGGTGTGTTGTATGACAGTGTGCAGCACCCCCAGTCCGTCGAGTTCCTTCAGTCGGGCCAGATGTCTGCAACAGACACAGAAATTGAATCTTCATGGAACAAACCTTCTGGGGACCGTTTGACATGGAACAAACCTTCTGGGGACAATTTCACGTGGAACAAACCTTCTGGGGGCTGGTTCACATGGAACAAACCTCCTGGGGACTGTTTCACATGGAACAAACCTCCTGGGGACCGTTTTAGATGGAACAAACCTTCTGCGGACCGTTTCACATGGAACAAAGCTTCTGGGGACTGTTTCACATGGAACAAACCTCCTGGGGACCGTTTTAGATGGAACAAACCTTCTGCGGACCGTTTCACATGGAACAAAGCTTCTGGGGACTGTTTCACATGAACAAACCTTCTGGGGACCGTTTCACATGGAACAAAGCTTCTGGGGACTGTTTCACATGGAACAAACCTTCTGGGGACTGTTTCACATGGAACAAACTTTCTGGGGACTGTTTGACATGAAACAAAGCTTCTGGGGACTGTTTTACATGGAACAAAGCTTCTGGGGACTGTTTCACATGGAACAAAGCTTCTGGGGACTGTTTTACATGGAACAAAGCTTCTGGGGACTGTTTCACATGGAACAAAGCTTCTGGGGACTGTTTCACATGGAACAAAGCTTCTGGGGACTGTTTCACATGGAACAAAGCTTCTGGGGACTGTTTCACATGGAACAAAGCTTCTGGGGACTGTTTTACATGGAACAAAGCTTCTGGGGACTGTTTCACATGGAACAAAGCTTCTGGGGACTGTTTTACATGGAACAAACCTTCTGGGGACTGTTTCACATGGAACAAACCTTCTGGGGACTGTTTCACATGGAACAAAGCTTCTGGGGACTGTTTCACATGGAACAAAGCTTCTGGGGACTGTTTCACATAGAACAAAGCTTCTGGGGACTGTTTTACATGGAACAAAGCTTCTGGGGACTGTTTCACATGGAACAAAGCTTCTGGGGACTGTTTCACATGAAACAAAGCTTCTGGGGACTGTTTCACATAGAACAAAGCTTCTGGGGACTGTTTCACATGGAACAAAGCTTCTGGGGACTGTTTCACATGGAAAAAACCTTCTGGGGACCGTTTCACATGGAACAAAGCTTCTCGGGACTGTTTCACATGAACAAACCTTCTGGGGACCGTTTGACATGGAACAAACCTTCGGGGGACAATTTCACATGGAACAAACCTTCTGGGGACTGTTTCACATGGAACAAACTTTCTGGGGACCGTTTAACATGAAACAAAGCTTCTGGGGACTGTTTCACATGGAACAAAGCTTCTGGGGACTGTTTCACATGGAACAAACCTTCTGGGGACTGTTTCACATGGAACAAACCTTCTGGGGCCCGGTTCACATGGAACAAACCTCCTGGGGACTGGTTGACATGAAACAAACCTTCTGGGGACCGTTTGACATGGAACAAACCTTCTGGGGACCGTTTGACATGAAACAAACCTTCTGGGGACTGTTTGACATGGAACAAACCTTCTGGGGACTGTTTCACATGGAACAAACCTTCTGGGGACTGTTTCACATGGAACAAACTTTCTGGGGACTGTTTGACATGAAACAAAGCTTCTGGGGACTGTTTTACATGGAACAAAGCTTCTGGGGACTGTTTCACATGGAACAAAGCTTCTGGGGACTGTTTCACATGGAACAAAGCTTCTGGGGACTGTTTCACATGGAACAAACCTTCTAGGGACCATTTCACATGGAAAAAACCTTCTGGGGACCGATTCACATGGAACAAAGCTTCTTGGGACTGTTTCACATGAACAAACCTTCTGGGGACCGTTTGACATGGAACAAACCTTCTGGGGACTGTTTCACATGGAACAAACTTTCTGGGGACCGTTTGACATGAAACAAAGCTTCTGGGGACCGTTTGACATGAAACAAACCTTCTGGGGACTGTTTGACATGGAACAAACCTTCTGGGGACTGTTTCACATGGAACAAACCTTCTGGGGACTGTTTCACATGGAACAAACTTTCTGGGGACTGTTTGACATGAAACAAAGCTTCTGGGGACTGTTTTACATGGAACAAAGCTTCTGGGGACTGTTTCACATGGAACAAAGCTTCTGGGGACTGTTTCACATGGAACAAAGCTTCTGGGGACTGTTTCACATGGAACAAACCTTCTAGGGACCGTTTCACATGGAAAAAACCTTCTGGGGACCGATTCACATGGAACAAAGCTTCTTGGGACTGTTTCACATGAACAAACCTTCTGGGGACCGTTTGACATGGAACAAACCTTCTGGGGACAATTTCACGGGGAACAAACCTTCTGGGGACCGTTTCACATGGAACAAACCTTCTGGGGACTGTTTCACATGGAACAAACTTTCTGGGGACCGTTTGACATGAAACAAAGCTTCTGGGGACCGTTTCACATGAAACAAACCTTCTGGGGACCGTTTCACATGGAACAAACCTTCTGGGGACCGTTTCACATGGAACAAACCTTCTGGGGACCGTTTCACATGGAACAAACTTTCTGGGGACCGTTTGACATGAAACAAAGCTTCTGGGGATTGTTTCACATGAAACAAACCTTCTGGGGACCGTTTCACATGGAACAAACCTTCTGGGGACCGTTTCACATGGAACAAACCTTCTGGGGACCGTTTGACATGAAACAAAGCTTCTGGGGATTGTTTCACATGGAACAAACCTTCTGGGGACCGTTTCACATTGAACAAACCTTCTGGGGACTGTTTCACATGGAACAAACCTTCTGGGGACCGTTTCACATGGAACAAACCTTCTGGGGACCGTTTGACATGAAACAAAGCTTCTGGGGACCGTTTGACATGGAACAAAGCTTCTGGGGATTGTTTCACGTGGAAAAAACCTTCTGGGGACCGTTTGACATGGAACAAACCTTCTGGGGACCGTTTCACATGGAACAAACCTTCTGGGGACCGTTTGACATGGAACACACCTTCTGGGGACCGTTTGACATGAAACAAAGCTTCTGGGGATTGTTTCACGTGGAAAAAACCTTCTGGGGCCCGGTTCACATGGAACAAACCTCCTGGGGACTGGTTGACATGAAACCAACCTTCTGGGGACCGTTTGACATGGAACAAACCTTCTGGGGCCCGTTTGACATGGAACAAACCTTCTGGGGACAATTTCACGTGGAACAAACCTTGTGGGTGCCGGTTCACATGGAACAAACCTTCTGGGCACCATTTCACAAGGAACAAACCTTCTGCGGACTGTTTCACATGGAACAAAGCTCCTGGGGACCGTTTCACATGGAACAAATCTTCTGGGGACCGTTTCACATGGAACATACCTTCTGCGGACCGTTTCACATGGAAAAACCTTCTGGGGACCGTTTCACATGGAACAAAGCTTCTGGGGACTGTTTCACATGAACAAACCTTCTGGGGACTGTTTCACATGAAATAAACCTTCTGCGGACCTTTTCACATGGAACAAATTTCTGGGGACCGTTTCACATGAAACAAAGCTTCTGGGGACTGTTTCACATGGAACAAAGCTTCTGGGGACTGTTTCACATGGAACAAAGCTTCTGGGGACTGTTTCACATAGAACAAAGCTTCTGGGGACTGTTTTACATGGAACAAAGCTTCTGTGGACTGTTTCACATGGAACAAAGCTTCTGGGGACTGTTTCACATGGAACAAACCTTCTAGGGATGGTTTCACTAACATTCGTATGCGCTCATAAACCAATTTTGCACTTTGTAACTGATTTTAAGAGTAATATTGTATACGGAAAACTGGCTACACTAGGATGCGCCACTGGGACACTTTCGCTGGTGTGTCCTCAGCGAAACGGTGGTGGCGTTTTGAAAATATTGAACAAGCTCCTTAATTTAACAATGGATTCTAATGGTGGATTCTGTTTAATGGTGGATTCTGTTTAATGGTGGATTCTGTTTAATGGTGGATTCTGTTTAATGGTGGATTCTGTTTAATGGTGGATTCTGTTTAATGGTGGATTCTGTTTAATGGTGGATTCTGTTTAATGGTGGATTCTGTTTAATGATGGATTCTGTTTCTGAGCTCATATCTTAGTGAGACGGTCCCTTTGTTGGCTTAAACAACCATCATCTAGATCACTGAATCTCACACTTTTTTGTGCCATTACTCCTTTTTCATAGACTCCACTATAACCCCCCCAACCTCGTTATTCCAGAAGAACTACTAGTGTACTTTCTTTCAAAAAACGACGATTAGAGAGGATGTACGTATAGATTTAAAGTATTTATAGCAGGTGCACACACTAGGTTTTTAAAATATAAACTCGATGAAACAAATGATGCTGCAAGTTTACAAAGTTCAGAAAAAGATTTTGTATTGTTTCAAACCATCAGCAGTACTTGGTAACCACAGCGAATACCAACCGGACTCAACTGACATTACATGGCTGCCAACAGACTATCCACCATGCTGCCTGGGTTTTATATCTACGTTACCATCAGACAATCTCTCATGTGCTACAGGGTGATGATCAGACAACCTCTCATGTGCTACGTGGTGATGACCAGACAACCTCTCATGTGCTATGTGGTGATGACCAGACAACCTCTCATGTGCTACGTGGTGATGACCAGACAACCTCTCATGTGCTACGTGGTGATGATCAGACAACCTCTCATGTGCTACGGGGTGATGATCAGACAACCTCTCATGTGCTACGGGGTGATGATCAGACAACCACTCATGTGCTACAGGGTGATGACCAGACAACCTCTCATGTGCTACAGGGTGATGACCAGACAACCTCTCAGTTGCTACGGGGTGATGATCAGACAACCTCTCATGTGCTATGTGGTGATGATCAGACAACCTCTCATGTGCTACGTGGTGATGATCAGACAACCTCTCATGTGCTACGGGGTGATGATCAGACAACCTCTCATGTGCTACAGGGTGATGATCAGACAACCTCTCATGTGCTACGTGGTGATGATCAGACAACCTCTCATGTGCTACAGGGTGATGATCAGACAACCTCTCATGTGCTAGGGGGTGATGATAAGACAACCTCTCATGTGCTATGTGGTGATGATCAGACAACCTCTCATGTGCTATGTGGTGGTGATCAGACAACTTCTCATGTGCTACAGGGTGATGATCAGACAACCTCTCATGTGCTACGTGGTGATGATCAGACAACCTCTCATGTGCTACAGGGTGATGATCAGACAACCTCTCATGTGCTATGGGGTGATGATCAGACAACCTCTCATGTGCTACGGGTGATGATCAGGCAACCTCTCATGTGCTATGTGGTGGTGATCAGACAACCTCTCATGTGCTACGGGTGATGATCAGACAACCTCTCATGTGCTACGGGTGATGATCAGGCAACCTCTCATGTGCTACGGGTGATGATCAGGCAACCTCTCATGTGCTACAGGGTGATCATCAGACAACCTCTCATGTGCTACAGGGTGATGATCAGACAACCTCTCATGTTCTACGTGGTGATGATCAGACAACCTCTCATGTGCTATGTGGTGGTGATCAGACAACCTCTCATGTGCTACAGGGTGATGATCAGACAACCTCTCATGTGCTACGTGGTGATGATCAGACAACCTCTCATGTGCTACAGGGTGATGATCAGACAACCTCTCATGTGCTATGGGGTGATGATCAGACAACCTCTCATGTGCTATGTGGTGATGATCAGACAACCTCTCATGTGCTATGTGGTGGTGATCAGACAACCTCTCATGTGGTAAGTGGTGGTGATCAGACAACCTCTCATGTGCTACGTGGTGATGATTAGACAACCTCTCATGTGCCATGGGGTGATGATCAGACAACCTCTCATGTGCTACAGGGTGATGATCAGACAACCTCTCATGTGCTACGGGGTGATGATAAGACAACCTCTCATGTGCTACAGGGTGATGATCAGACAGCCTCTCATGTGCTATGGGGTGATGATCAGACAACCTCTCATGTGCTACGGGGTGATGATCAGACAACCTCTCATGTGCTACAGGGTGATGATCAGACAACCTCTCATGTGCTACGTGGTGATGATCAGACAACCTCTCATGTGCTACAGGGTGATGATCAGACAACCTCTCATGTGCTATGGGGTGATGATCAGACAACCTCTCATGTGCTACGGGTGATGATCAGGCAACCTCTCATGTGCTATGTGGTGGTGATCAGACAACCTCTCATGTGCTACGGGTGATGATCAGACAACCTCTCATGTGCTACGGGTGATGATCAGGCAACCTCTCATGTGCTACGGGTGATGATCAGGCAACCTCTCATGTGCTACAGGGTGATCATCAGACAACCTCTCATGTGCTACAGGGTGATGATCAGACAACCTCTCATGTTCTACGTGGTGATGATCAGACAACCTCTCATGTGCTATGTGGTGGTGATCAGACAACCTCTCATGTGCTACAGGGTGATGATCAGACAACCTCTCATGTGCTACGTGGTGATGATCAGACAACCTCTCATGTGCTACAGGGTGATGATCAGACAACCTCTCATGTGCTATGGGGTGATGATCAGACAACCTCTCATGTGCTATGTGGTGATGATCAGACAACCTCTCATGTGCTATGTGGTGGTGATCAGACAACCTCTCATGTGGTAAGTGGTGGTGATCAGACAACCTCTCATGTGCTACGTGGTGATGATTAGACAACCTCTCATGTGCTACAGGGTGATGATCAGACAACCTCTCATGTGCTACGGGGTGATGATAAGACAACCTCTCATGTGCTACAGGGTGATGATCAGACAGCCTCTCATGTGCTATGGGGTGATGATCAGACAACCTCTCATGTGCTACGGGGTGATGATCAGACAACCTCTCATGTTACGGGTGATGATCAGGCAACCTCTCATGTGCTACAGGGTGATGATCAGGCAACCTCTCATGTGCTACAGGGTGATGATCAGGCAACCTCTCATGTGCTACGGGTGATGATCAGGCAACCTCTCATGTGCTACAGGGTGATGATCAGGCAACCTCTCATGTGCTACGGGTGATGATCAGACAACCTCTCATGTGCTATGGGTGATGATCAGGCAACCTCTCATGTGCTACGGGTGATGATCAGGCAACCTCTCATGTGCTACAGGGTGATGATCAGACAACCTCTCATGTGCTACAGGGTGATGATCAGACAACCTCTCATGTGCTACGGGTGATGATCAGGCAACCTCTCATGTGCTACAGGGTGATGATCAGGCAACCTCTCATGTGCTACGGGTGATGATCAGACAACCTCTCATGTTCTACGTGGTGATGATCAGACAACCTCTCATGTGCTATGTGGTGGTGATCAGACAACCTCTCATGTGCTACGGGTGATGATCAGACAACCTCTCATGTGCTACGGGTGATGATCAGGCAACCTCTCATGTGCTACGGGTGATGATCAGGCAACCTCTCATGTGCTACAGGGTGATCATCAGACAACCTCTCATGTGCTACAGGGTGATGATCAGACAACCTCTCATGTTCTACAGGGTGATGATCAGACAACCTCTCATGTGCTACGGGTGATGATCAGGCAACCTCTCATGTGCTACGGGTGATGATCAGGCAACCTCTCATGTGCTACAGGGTGATGATCAGACAACCTCTCATGTGCTACAGGGTGATGATCAGACAACCTCTCATGTTCTACGTGGTGATGATCAGACAACCTCTCATGTGCTATGTGGTGGTGATCAGACAACCTCTCATGTGCTACAGGTGATGATCAGGCAACCTCTCATGTGCTACGGGTGATGATCAGGCAACCTCTCATGTGCAACAGGGTGATGATCAGGCAACCTCTCATGTGCTACGGGTGATGATCAGACAACCTCTCATGTGCTACGGGTGATGATCAGGCAACCTCTCATGTGCTACGGGTGATGATCAGGCAACCTCTCATGTGCTACAGGGTGATGATCAGACAACCTCTCATGTGCTACAGGGTGATGATCAGACAACCTCTCATGTTCTACGTGGTGATGATCAGACAACCTCTCATGTGCTACGTGGTGATGATCAGGCAACCTCTCATGTGCTATGGGATGATGATCAGACGTTTCATGTGCTATTGGGTGATGATCAGACAACCTCTCATGTGCTACGGGGTGATGATCAGACAACCTCTCATCCATCATTATATACGGTTTTTTAGACTTGGCGAAGTTTTATATTTTACTAAAAGTAAAAAAATCTAAAATAAAATCAAAAATTAAAAGAAATCTGACCCTTACCTTGGGTCACCTTTGGCTAACTTGGCTAGGAGGATGGCGCAGTTATGTTGGACGTCGTGTTTCCGACCACCGCTGGCGTATATCAGGAGGTCAAGGACGATGGACGTCTCGGTGAGTCTGTGACAAACTTGAGCCACGTCACAGCAGTGGGTCAAACACAAGGCTGCGTTGCCAACGACTACTTCCTCCTTGTGTTTGACCAGCAGAAGCAACGTAGACAGTCCTGCAAAACAAACAGGTTAGTTCGTACATAGCACAGTATCTAGTCCACTGGAAAGAAAGAACAGATGGAGTGGTTCAATGATACTGCACCTGACACTCGCCCTGTACAGCAGGAAACGAGGAGAACAACAAAATCAAGTCCTGCACAGAGAGTTTTACACTTTACCCCCGACACACCGTCCATTATGTGACTAACATCATTTTGTTAATGATTCTGTCGTAAAGTTTTATGAGAATGAGACCTCCACTCAGTGAGTCCACAACAAGTTTTTCCATTTCGTTGCATGTGATCTTTTATTTCCCCTGGCGCAGACAGCAGGTAGAAGGGACCAACGGATGGTGTCATCTCTTCCGAAAGACACAGGCAACATAGGGTGAATGAAATTGCCCAAGTTTCAACACGGTGGCCGAGACCAGTACCGTACCACTGACACGATTCATGCACAAATATCCACTACTGTCTATAACCAGGTACTCATACAGCCGAGTGAATTGTAGCAATATGGAGAACAAACGTGCTGAAAGCTTTAAATGGCAACAGGAGGTTTTGTACGTAGAATCTCGTGATCGAGAGTGATGGTCTAACCTCTACGATACAACAAATTCAACTTGGTGAGGGGGGACTGCAACTTGCAACTTTTTAAAACTGATCCTCTGATAGTATTGTAAGTTATTAAAATATCGGCATGTGTTATGGCTGGGATGAACGTACCTTGTTTTTGAGACAGTCTGGCTCTTGCATCCAGATTACACTTTGTACACGCAGCGAAACATCTCGCGACTGGCTTTGCAATCTTTGCCGTCTCATCTTTCTGGAGAGATAACGATCGGATGTGTCAGTGTTTGTGCAACGAGTGTAGCTTTAATGAGTAAAATCATTCAAATGGAGATAAGGAACTCAAAAGACATGTTTGTAAGTGATCATCAAATGCGAAGACAACTTGGGGAGAAGAACGGAGGAACTGAGGGAGGAAGTTGGTGTGAAAGAGTTTTAAGAAGCTTGGGACTGTTTCACTAACATCCTTAAGAACTCTTAAGCCCAAGCAATAAGATCCTTAAGAACTCTTAAGCCCAAACAATAACACCCTTAAAAACTCTTAAGCCCAAGCAATAAGATCCTTAAGAACTCTTAAGCCCAAATAATAACACCCTTAAGAACTCTTAAGCCCAAGCAATAACACCCTTAAGAACTCTTAAGCCCAAGCAATAACACCCTTAAGAATTCTTAAGCCCAAGCAATAACATCCTTAAGAACACTTAACCCCAAGCAATAACATCCTTAAGAACTCTTAAGCCCAAGCAATAACACCCTTAAGAACTCTTAAGCCCAAACAATAACACCCTTAAGAACTCTTAAGCCCAAGCAATAACACCCTTAAGAATTCTTAAGCCCAAGCAATAACATCCTTAAGAACACTTAACCCCAAGCAATAACATCCTTAAGAACTCTTAAGCCCAAGCAATAACACCCTTAAGCTCAAACAATAACATCCTTAAGAACTCTTAAGCCCAATCAATAACATCCTTAAGAACTCTTAAGCCCAAGCAATAACATCCTTAAGAACTCTTAAGCCCAAGCAATAACACCCTTAAGCTCAAACAATAACATCCTTAAGAACTCTTATGCCCAATCAATAACATCCTTAAGAACTCTTATGCCCAAGCAATAACACCCTTAAGAACTCTTAAGCCCAAGCAATAACACCCTTAAGAACTCTTAAGTCCAAGCAATAACATCCTTAAGAACTCTTAAGCCCAAGCAATAACATGCTTATGAACTCTTAAGCCCAAACAATAACACCCTTAAGAACTCTTAAGCCCAAGCAATAACATCCTTAAGAACTCTTAAGCCCAAGCAATAACACCCTTAAGAACTCTTAAGCCCAAGCAATAACACCCTTAAGAACTCTTAAGCCCAAACAATAACATCCTTAAGAACTCTTAAGCCCAAGCAATAACATCCTTAAGAACTCTTAAGCCCAAACAATAACATCCTTAAGAACTCTTAAGCCCAAACAATAACATCCTTAAGAACTCTTAAGTCCAAGCAATAACACCCTTAAGAACTCTTAAGCCCAAACAATAACACCCTTAAGAACTCTTAAGCCCAAACAATAACATCCTTAAGAACTCTTAAGCCCAAACAATAACACCCTTAAGAACTCTTAAGCCCAAACAATAACACCCTTAAGAACTCTTAAGCCCAAACAATAACACCCTTAAGAACTCTTAAGCCCAAGCAATAACATGCTTAAGAACTTTTAAGCCCCATTTTGGTCTTTAAAATAAATTTGGCTCTGCGACACATTTGTTGCTGTGTCACAGAAATAATGTCCTCTGTGGTGGTCTTTCACATTTTGAAAAAGTTTTTTAAATTAAAAAAGGATTCTGTTTAATGATGGATTTTTTACGGGCTAATTAGTTAGTGAAACGGTCCCTTGATGAGAATTCAGCCAATGTGGACTGGACACGTGGAACGAATGGGAGAAGAATGGTTAGTGACGAGAACAGATACCCTCAAAATGAAGAGTGAAAGGGTAGAGGACAACCATGACTAAGATGGGAGGATTGTGTAGAAGTCAGGAGGGACAGGGAGAGGCGAATGAACGTGAAAGTTAGATGGGCGTAGAGGTGGATGGTGGAGTCAGCAACACTAGAAGAGTGAGGAGAAAAACAAAATCGAGGACCACTACTGAGGCCAGGTTCACCCCAGACTCGGAGGATAGAACAGCTAAACACAAACCTTCAATAATTCAAGCAATGTTGGAATAAGGCCAAGTCGGCAGACGTGGTCCACGCTATTGGCACTGTGCTGTAGCAATGCAGCCAGCACACCACACACACGCTCTAGAAGGTCCACACACTCGGTACTGCTCACTAGGTGGCAGCACAGGCCACTTAAGCGTTCTGCATGGTCGCACATCTGGTTACTTGTCTGGATGGTGAGATTATTGAGAAGGCCAAGGAGACTGAAGACTGTCTGGTAGTTCTGGGGCTGGTCCAAGTCTCTGTGTGTCTCCTGTAACAAACAAAATATTTAAAATTAAATTACAAATTTGCCTGGGTTATGAAATGAAGAAGATACAAAGAAATTGCCAAATTACACTGGAGTTGCCCGACTATGAATATTTTCTCAATAAAGCCGCCTTTAGATCAAAGAGATTATATGATGCCCATAGATAGCTACAATCTTACTATATGATGTCATGCCACAATCTTACTACATAATGCCACTGCTACCACTATATGAGAAATCTCCACCAGGATCGATATAGCAACACAAGTCTTCTACAAACTCACCAACATTTGAAGATCAATTACCTTGCACACTAAAACAAAGTTAAAAATATACAGATGAAATGTCCGCTCAGTTCTACTGCATGTGTCAGAAACATGGAGAACTAACTAGGAGATTGAGAACCAACTCAGGTTTTGATGGAAGATGTCTCAGATAAATCCTGAGAATACGTTGTTCGCAGCATTTGACAGACAAGAGCATCTTGGAACGCAGCAACACAAACATCTTTGATAAAGTAAAACGAAGGAGGTGGAGATGGCTTCCCTGCATGGACTGAAACAGCCTATAACACGCCGCTCTAAAATGGAAAAGAGACAGACCACTGGGCACCCGGAGAAGAAACATAGAAGAAGAAATGAAGCTGGCCGGGAAGACCTGGCACAACCTTAGCTGGCTCGCCCAAGGCTGATCTGCCTGGAGGAAATTTGTTGATGCCTTACGCTCCTGTGTGAACGGAGTGGCTACGTAAGGGCCTGAAACCTGATGAGAGAGATCAGGACAGCTGAACAACGGAAGGAGGTTTTACTTACCAGAACATTCCCACAGAACTGCCAGATCTCGTCGTGACATGTCAGCTTCTGGCGGATGGAAGAATCTGTAGAAATGTTGGTCAATATTGCAACTGTGTGCGGCAGCACTGACTTGTTTGGAATGCCGCCGTCTCTCTGCAAAACAGTACAAATCTCTTCTCTGTTGTTAAAACAACAATGCACCTTACACCTTCAGCTTATAGTAATCATAAAAAGACAATATAATTTTTTTTTAGGTTGGGGTCGACATGAAAAACCAGAGGTCAATTTTAATGGATTTTTAAGGGATTTGAATTTTGGTGTTTAGTGTTGGAGATTTGGGGGTGGGTCGATTTTTATAAATATGCAACAATACTGTTTGTATAAAATGGGGGTCAGATTTCAGTGTACATGATAGAATCTAATTTATTTGGACACCACATATCTCTAAAATTAGAATCATGAGCATTTACATAATTTACAGTAATACAAATACAGTATGTCGGTGGTTATAGTATTAATTATAGTGCTCTAAATATATAGTTAACTCAATATCAACGTCAGAAATATCACAAAGTTTCAAGCCGCCTAGATTTCAATAGAAAACTTACCAATAACTTGTCCAATGATGGTAAAATAGTGTCTAATTCATTTCGCATCAGGACCTTAAACCTAAAACATGAACAAATACAATATGTCATTAAATATGTGTGTACATCCACTAAACCATACTATTTTAACATCCACAAGTAAAATCCTGTATTTCTATTCATATGTCTACTTTTGGATATATGTGGTGAAGAACACATTTCTTCACAGCTAAATTGACACCAGGAAAGCATAATGAAATGTTGACTTTATTCTTGTAACAAAGCACTCCTTCCTTAATTAACCAATTACAAATAACGTGCTCTGCGACATGTGGCAAATGATAGATTAAAAATGTCAACTGCCAGTATTTTCTTGAGATATACAAAGGTCATAAACATAACACATTTTATGATAACTATTTGGAATTTTCAGATTATTTTGTTAAGCGTACTTCCAGGAAATAAATTGATATATCCAATCTTATCTAAGCTTACAGTAAATTACACCTTAAGTAACGTACAAATTAAAGTATGCAAGTTGTCTTGACCACACACAACCCACCGACCCCAGAAGAGAGTCGTAGTAATGTAGGGTCTTTCATTCTGAAGATGACAAAGACCAAGTACTCACTGTTTACACAGTGCCAGGTTGTTGAGAAGACCAGCCGTGGCCACACATAAAGTACCTGGCTGTGTCGTTAGTTGTAAAGTGATAACCAGCAACCTGTAAACACAGTGAAACAAAATAAACATAAATTATCGCACATAGCAAAGGAAATTAAATTAACAATAAAATACAGGTCTGTTTTAAGTTTTGACCAATCAGAGGTTGGGACATTGTTCAGTGTGCAGCTGTTTGCTGGGTATTTTTTTAAAGCGACTGCAAAAATACATTGTGTATCATTTTTATTTCAACAGTTATTAAAATTTGTTGCTTATAGATTAAGAAAAAACTCTGTGGTTCTTGCAACATGTGCAACTAAATTAATGGATATTTATTTGACAAGGAACAATTCTGTTCATATTTTGAAGATTTCTAATCTTGTTTAATGAAGAGAACTGGGGACTGTTTGATTAACATTCTTATGAGCTCAAAAGTCTGATGTTACTCTTTAAACCAATTTTGCTCCTCAACAGCCATCTTGTGTACTGAAAACTGGCAACACCAGGGTGCGCCACCGGGACACATGTCACATGCGTTATGGAAATACTGTCATCAGTGATCAGGAAGCAACTTTTTGCATTTAGAATAACCTCCTTAACTTCAACAACATATTCTGTTTAATGAGAGATGGTCATCACTGTCACAAGGAAAACTGTCTGCAGATGGTCATCATTATCGCAGGGACACTGTCTGCAGATGGTCACCATTATCACTGGGACACGGTCTGCAGATGGTCACCATTATCACTGGGACACTGTCTGCAGATGGTCATCATTATCACTGGGACACTGTCTGCAGATGGTCATCATTATCGCAGGGACACTGTCTGCAGATGGTCACCATTATCGCAGGGACACGGTCTGCAGATGGTCACCATTATCACTGGGACACGGTCTGCAGATGGTCATCATTATCACTGGGACACTGTCTGCAGATGGTCATCATTATCATAGGGACACTGTCTCGAGATGGTCATCATTATCACAGAAACACTGTCTGCAGATGGTCATCATTATCTCAGGTACACTGTCTGCAGATGGTCATCATTATCTCAGGGACACTGTCTGCAGATGGTCATCATTATCTCAGGGACACTGTCTGCAGATGGTCATCATTATCTCAGGGACACTGTCTGCAGATGGTCATCATTATCATAGAACACTGTCTCCAGATGGTCATCATTATCGCAGGGACACTGTCTGCAGATGGTCACCATTATCACTGGGACACGGTCTGCAGATGGTCATCATTATCACTGGGACACTGTCTGCAGATGGTCATCATTATCACAGGGACACTGTCTGCAGATGGTCATCATTATCACTGGGACACTGTCTGCAGATGGTCATCATTATCACTGGGACACTGTCTGCAGATGGTCATCATTATCACTGGGACACTGTCTCCAGATGGTCATCATTATCACAGAAACACTGTCTGCAGATGGTCATCATTATCTCAGGGACACTGTCTGCAGATGGTCATCATTATCTCAGGGACACTGTCTGCAGATGGTCATCATTATCTCAGGGACACTGTCTGCAGATGGTCATCATTATCATAGGGACACTGTCTCCAGATGGTCATCATTATCATAGGGACACTGTCTGCAGATGGTCATCATTATCTCAGGGACACTGTCTGCAGATGGTCATCATTATCATAGGGACACTGTCTCCAGATGGTCATCATTATCACAGAAACACTGTCTGCAGATGGTCATCATTATCTCAGGGACACTGTCTCCAGATGGTCATCGTTATCTCAGGGACACTGTCTGCAGATGGTCATCATTATCTCAGGGACACTGTCTGCAGATGGTCATCATTATCTCAGGGACACTGTCTGCAGATGGTCATCATTATCTCAGGGACACTGTCTCCAGATGGTCATCATTATCACTGGGACACTGTCTCCAGATGGTCATCATTATCACTGGGACACTGTCTCCAGATGGTCATCATTATCACAGAAACACTGTCTCCAGATGGTCATCATTATCACTGGGACACTGTCTGCAGATGGTCATCATTATCTCAGGGACACGGTCTGCAGATGGTCATCATTATCACTGGGACACTGTCTGCAGATGGTCATCATTATCTCAGGGACACTGTCTGCAGATGGTCATCATTATCTCAGGGACACTGTCTCCAGATGGTCATCATTATCACTGGGACACTGTCTCCAGATGGTCATCATTATCACTGGGACACTGTCTCCAGATGGTCATCATTATCACAGAAACACTGTCTCCAGATGGTCATCATTATCACTGGGACACTGTCTGCAGATGGTCATCATTATCTCAGGGACACGGTCTGCAGATGGTCATCATTATCACTGGGACACTGTCTGCAGATGGTCATCATTATCTCAGGGACACTGTCTGCAGATGGTCATCATTATCTCAGGGACACTGTCTCCAGATGGTCATTATTATCTCAGGGACACTGTCTGCAGATGGTCATCATTATCACTGGGACACTGTCTCCAGATGGTCATCATTATCTCAGGGACACTGTCTCCAGATGGTCATCATTATCACTGGGACACTGTGTGCAGATGGTCATCATTATCACTGGGACACTGTCGCCAGATGGTCATCATTATCACTGAGACACTGTCTCCAGATGGTCATCATTATCTCAGGGACACTGTCTCCAGATGGTCATCATTATCTCATGGACACTGTCTCCAGATGGTCATCATTATCTCAGGGACACTGTCTCCAGATGGTCATCGTTATCTCAGGGACACTGTCTCCAGATGGTCATCATTATCTCAGGGACACTGTCTGCAGATGGTCATCATTATCTCAGGGACACTGTCTGCAGATGGTCATCATTATCTCAGGGACACTGTCTCCAGATGGTCATCATTATCTTAGGGACACGGTCTGCAGATGGTCATCATTATCTCAGGGACACTGTCTGCAGATGGTCATCATTATCTCAGGGACACTGTCTCCAGATGGTCATCATTATCTCAGGAACACTGTCTGCAGATGGTCATCATTATCTCAGGGACACTGTCTGCAGATGGTCATCATTATCTCAGGGACACTGTCTGCAGATGGTCATCATTATCTCAGGGACACTGTCTGCAGATGGTCATCATTATCTTAGGGACACGGTCTGCAGATGGTCATCATTATCTCAGGGACACTGTCTCCAGATGGTCATCATTATCTCAGGGACACTGTCTGCAGATGGTCATCATTATCTCAGGGACACTGTCTGCAGATGGTCATCATTATCTCAGGGACACTGTCTGCAGATGGTCATCATTATCACTGGGACACTGTCTCCAGATGGTCATCATTATCACTGGGACACTGTCTGCAGATGGTCATCATTATCTTAGGGACACGGTCTGCAGATGGTCATCATTATCTCAGGGACACTGTCTCCAGATGGTCATCATTATCTCATGGACACTGTCTGCAGATGGTCATCATTATCTCAGGGACACTGTCTCCAGATGGTCATCATTATCACAGGGACACTGTCTGCAGATGGTCATCATTATCACTGGGACACTGTCTCCAGATGGTCATCGTTATCACTGGGACACTGTCTGCAGATGGTCATCATTATCACAGGGACACTGTCTCCAGATGGTCATCATTATCACTGGGACACTGTCTGCAGATGGTCATCATTATCACTGGGACACTGTCTCCAGATGGTCATCGTTATCACTGGGACACTGTCTGCAGATGGTCATCATTATCACAGGGACACTGTCTGCAGATGGTCATCATTATCACAGGGACACTGTCTCCAGATGGTCATCATTATCACTGGGATACTGTCTGCAGATGGTCATCGTTATCACTGGGACACTGTCTGCAGATGGTCATCATTATCACAGGGACACTGTCTCCAGATGGTCATCATTATCTCAGGGACACTGTCTGCAGATGGTCATCATTATCACTGGGACACTGTCTGCAGATGGTCATCATTATCACTGGGACACTGTCTCCAGATGGTCATCATTATCACTGGGACACTGTCTGCAGATGGTCATCATTATCACAGGGACACTGTCTGCAGATGGTCATCATTATCACTGGGACACTGTCTGCAGATGGTCATCATTATCACTGGGACACTGTCTCCAGATGGTCACCATTATCTCAGGGACACTGTCTGCAGATGGTCATCATTATCTCAGGGACACTGTCTCCAGATGGTCATCATTATCACAGGGACACTGTCTGCAGATGGTCATCATTATCTCAGGGACACTGTCTGCAGATTATCATCATTATCTCAGGGACACTGTCTCCAGATGGTCATCATTATCTCAGGGACACTGTCTGCAGATGCAGTCAGAATGGAGGATGGAAAAGGAAACTAAAACTAAGACTACCATCCAGAGAGGAGAAGGATGGTACAGAGAGGAGACGGATGGTACAGAGAGGAGACAGATGGTACAGAGAGGAGATGGATGGTACAGAGAGGAGACGGATGGTACAGAGAGGAGATGGATGATGCAGAGAGGAGATGGATGGTACAAAGAGGAGAGGGATGATACAGAGAGGAGATGGATGGTAAATAGAGGAGATGAATGGTACAGAGAGAAGATGGATGGTACAGAGAGGAGATGGATGGTACATAGAGGAGAGGGATGGTACAGAGAGGAGAGGGATGGTACATAGAGAAGAGGGATGGTACAGAGAGGAGAGGGA
Organism: Escarpia spicata; assembly: GCA_963995525.1. Classification (NCBI taxonomy): domain Eukaryota; kingdom Metazoa; phylum Annelida; class Polychaeta; order Sabellida; family Siboglinidae; genus Escarpia; species Escarpia spicata. Next base: position 662,246 of record OZ023217.1, read on the forward strand.
TGGTACAGAGAGGAGACTGATGGTACATAGAGGAGAGGGATGGTACAGAGAGGAGATGGATGGTAGAGATGGCAGTAAAACATGATCAGTGACGGAAGGAAAAACATCCGAAGATCAGCATCAAGACAACTTCACCCGGGACAAACTGCAACAACAATTTACCTGCAGAAGTCAAAAGAAGACATAATCACAGCACTGCCAGTGGCATTCTCACTGATGACGTGCACCAGAGAGATGACAGCGTTCTGTAGTAGTTCATACTCGGCGTCCTTCACCTCCAGCCAGCCGAGAAGCTTCGTACACAAGTCTGATTCACTCAGCAACTGTCTCTGGTTCTCTTCTGCACAAACAAATTGATGTAATGGCTTAGAGCATTACATCAGCAGGGCTAGTGCAATGAAAGCTAACTTTCCAGAATTAATATTTAATAAATTTTGAACAACTGTAATAGTTTAATTAAAAAAAATAAAAAATAAAGACATTTGAAAAGATATTATAAATGTTGGTGCTATATATATATATATAAATAATGAACTTTAATAGTGCTTAAATCCCTATGAAATCGAGCTCAAACTGCACCAAAACAGAATCATCAAGAAACATAGAGTTAGAGTATAAGTCATGGTTTGGGAATTTTTCTAAAAGTGACTACAGCAGATTCTAAGCATAACATTGTCCACAGACTAACATAATTAATATTGTCACAGTGTAAATTTTGATCACACAATAAGAGAGACCAATAGAGAGATCGTTTGTGGTTTGGCAAATAAGCAATATCTGCTGGCAGTTTTGTATAATGGTTGAGAAAACGCCACCACATTCTAAAAATCTAGTCTGCTGAAATTAAGGAACGTGTCACACAGAACAGAAATATGTTGATAGTGTTTAGTTGTGTTGAACTTGTGTATAGCCATGACTGCTATGCTAGTCATGATAGTGAATGTGTATGATGTCTGACCATTGTCCGAACACGCAGCGGTCAGAGTCTGTAGTGTCACTGTGCACATGTCCAGCTGTTCCTCCGATAAGTTCCCTGCACTGGCTGCGAAACACCTGCAGGGAAGAAACAACAAATTTAATAATGTTATTAATAATGAAAACAGTTTAAAGTCCATAAATGCACAGACTTCGTTTTAGGTGAAAAAACAAGTTTAAAAGTGTCTTACAGTTTCTCAAAGGTAGTGTGGCAGCCTTTGGCATGCATCGCAAGGGCCAGAGTTTACCAGAGGCACTAATCTTAATATTACACTTATCTTCCAAGACAAAGCTAAAGTATTATCTTCTCTGGGAACTATTATGGGAAGCTGCATTAATTGCAGAAAAGATCATATCCATGTACTCAATAAAAACTGTACAACATGTAACCTGATTATCTGAAATCACAAGAATGTTTCTTTATTCAAAGTCCTGCTGTGAAGTTTGAAATTTGTATAGCCTCTTAGATTAGATCTTAGAAAACATACAAATTTTCAAACCTTCAGGAATACAAAAATCTGTTTATCTCAGCAGCAACAAATTTAACAACTCACACATATATATTATTATTAATGAAAAATGTATATAAATGTCACAAAAATATGTTACTAATAATGTCAGCATTGATGAAAAAGAAACATTGCACTGGTTACTGCACGCGCCGGGCAGTTGGAATAAATAAATGCATTTTTAAATATCGCACTTACTGGCTTATCAGTGGATGACACTGTGTGATTTTCAAACCTCCATTTATTCGGAAAAGTGTCCTGTCATCAGCTGAAATGAACATTTCTGTGTAAATATTGTACAAATAACAAAATTATGGATTAATTATTATATTGACAAGTCATTTAATAACCCCAAAATAATGAGAATTTACTGCAACACTACGTTTTAGATGTAACATTGAATTATCAACCAATAAAGTAGCTTGATTCTGAAATAATAGCACAGCTAAATACAGACAATGGAGGTTAGCAGTAAGGGTTACTCTTTAAAAGTCAATGTGTACTTTATCCTCAGATACTGTTTTAATACTTATGTTTAACAAGAAACTGTTGATTGGCTATTTTTTTGAAAAATTTGAAGTTCCTCAAACAAAACAATTTCAACACTACATTGATTGACACATCCAGTGAAATTCTTGAGAAAAACAATGAAAAAAGAATCCAGTCTCACAGAAGACTTGAAGTCTATAAAAATTGCTCACTGTTATTTAGTTTCTTGGTGAGTATTCTCAGCCCTCCGCAGTAGAATATTGGCAGCTGGTCGGCTTTGTTTATCTTCTTCATCAGATCAACCAAACCCAAGGCTTCTTCCGAGCTTTCTTCAAGTGCCTTCTTCGCCGTGTCTTCTTCTTCGTCGACACGTTTCACCCGTTCTGCCTCAGCGATGTAAGCTGAAAGAAATGAAATGAAATATGCATCAATTGGCGATTCAGAGTCACAGACACACCTACTTTGCAAGTAACCACAAACTCTTTTCATGAAGCTGTCTGTTCTTCATTGTTTAATACTTAAATTTCTTAATACTTGAATAAATATGATGAAAGTATACTGTACTCGAATAAATATGATGAAAGTATACTGTACTCGAATAAATATGATGAAAGTATACTGTACTCGAATAAATATGATGAAAGTATACTGTACTCGAATAAATATGATGAAAGTATACTGTACTCGAATAAATATGATGAAAGTATACTGTACTCGAATAAATATGATGAAAGTATACTGTACTCGAATAAATATGATGAAAGTATACTGTACTCGAATAAATATGATGAAAGTATACTGTACTCGAATAAATATGATGAAAGTATACTGTACTCGAATAAATATGATGAAAGTATACTGTACTTGAATAAATATGATGAAAGTATACTGTACTTGAATAAATATGATGAAAGTATACTGTACTTGAATAAATATGATGAAAGTGTACTATCTGCCAAGTTTTTAACAAGATTTAACAAGATTGCCATCCAGAAAATTACTCTGGATGGCAGTTGGACAAGGAAGCCTTTTGGCTTATCGAGAGTCCAATACTTTTTATCTACATGTATCCCGCCTTTTTAAGGTGTGTGTCGATTTTATTTTTAAACATATTCACGCTACTAGCACCAACACAATCAGGAGATAATCTGTTCCATTCATTTACAGTCCTTTGTGAGAATGAGAACTTTCTTATATCTAATCTACACTGCTCCTTTACTAATGTAGCTTCATGTCCTCTGGTCCTTCTATCTTTCTTAACTGAGAAAAAAATGTTTCTATCAATATTTTCATAACCATTCAATATTTTAAACACTTCTATGTGATCTCCTCTCAATCTCCTGGTCTCTAGTGTTGTTAAACCACATTCTTTTAGGCGTATTTCGTAACTAAGATCCCTCAGATTTTGTATCATTTTAGTCGCTCTCCTCTGTACTAAGTTGTGGTTAATACATTTCACAATTTTTATTGTGAAATGTTGAAATAAAATTCATTCAACATAATCAAAGAACAATTTCAAATATGGTGTAAACACATTTGTCAGCTAATCTACCATAAACAGTGGAACGATAACAAATATAGTTAAGCATTGAACAATAAGAAAATGTTGAAGGGAAATGCAAGATGTTATAGACTTACAAATATCATCTCCCATACTGTACAATTGCACTGGTACAATACACACACAATATATAACTGAAAATTAAGCTGGATTTAAACTACCTAAAGGTATGGTAGTTGCAAACAAGAGATCCAGATTGTAAGCACGATCTATTGTACTGTGGTGCATGCTGGGTTATGAGCAAGGTGACTTGTGACCCATCAGTGAACCATTTCATGTTCAGTATATTGGCAATTTGGCACTGTATTCATTTCATTCAAGACGACTGATTTAGCAACCTTCCTGCCAAGAATGACAACATGTGCTGAATCCAGGTAACAAAATGCATAACCTCGTTTTAATGTGGGCACACCAGGTTTGCTAAGAGTCTTTAAATGATATAATGCATTTTAGTAATTTTAATTGACTTCAAAGTAAAAGGAGTAATTTAATTGATAAATATGCAATTTAATACTTGAGTGGAGCATTTCTAGTTAAGGCAACATCTAAGTTATGTTTTAGTTTTTTAATGTAAAGAAAATTGCACATTTGTTGTTAGTTTTAGTAATATGTAATTTGTCCTCAGTCTTCATATAGTAGATGAAGATTGCAACATATTGAGAGAACATATATCCTAATGCAACAGTAAATCAAATAAATTGTGGCTTTACTTTGAACTGTATTTTCTTTCTTTGGATCTACTTGGACGGCTTGGTTGTAGCAACGTATGGCGTCGTCGTACTGCTTGAGGGCAAGGTGGGACCGGCCCATGTGAATGTACGCTTTTGTACAGTCCTCAGATGCCTGCAACAGAGTAACTTTTAGGGATCATCTCAGAATGTCAATGTCCAATATTTCATATGAAATCACTTTTGTTTGGCGGAGTGGGATCAGAGGCTGCCCTTAATATATTGATATCATATTATCAGTGTTTACAAATTTTCATCAGGGGTGGTGGGAGACTGAGGCCAGATGAAAGTAAATTGTCTGATATCGGACATCAACATTCTGAGATCATTCCCTTGTTTTCACAACATCTAATTCACAGCGTAACAACACATGCAGGCAGCAATCTATATTCCTCCACAGCCGTGAAGAAACAGGAACTTAAAACAAACTTTGAACTGAACGTTTTCAAGAACATGCATTTAAAAAAACATTGAGTACGGCTTCCAGTTATGCCAAATAGTACACAACAAGATATCGCAAATGTCAACAATGTTAAAATTCTACATCAATATTTTATCGAGTAAATCAGTTAACTACCAAATGTTTAATACTTACCCGGATGGCCCATTCACAGTCACTGATAGCTTTGTGGTACTCCCCTAACTTGATGTAAGCCTGCGCCCGATTGGTGTACAGTGCTGTCATGTCTCGAACCAGACTAAGGGCCTGAACATAAAAGTGCGAGTCCTGTACATAACTGTAGTCCCAGTCACCGTAGTCATAGTCACCATGGTCGCAGTCACCGTAGTCACAGTCCCAGTCACCGTAGACGTAGTCACCGTAGTCGTAGTCACCGTAGACATAGTCACCGTAGTCGTAATCACCGTAGACATAGTCACCGTAGACGCAGTCACCGTAGACGTAGTCACCGTTGTCCCAGTCACCGTAGACGTAGTCACCGTAGACGCAGTCACCGTAGTCATAGTCACCGTAGACGCAGTCACCGTAGTCATAGTCACCGTAGACGCAGTCACCGTAGACGTAGTCACCGTAGTCCCAGTCACCGCAGACATAGTCACCGTAGTCGTAATCACCGTAGTCGCAGTCACCGTAGTCCCAGTCACCGTAGACATAGTCACCGTAGTCCCAGTCACCGTAGTCCCAGTCACCGTAGTCGCAGTCACCGTAGTCGCAGTCACCGTAGTCGCAGTCACCGTAGTCGCAGTCACCGTAGTCGCAGTCACCGTAGTCGCAGTCACCGTAGTCGCAGTCACAGTAGTCGCAGTCACAGTAGTCGCAGTCACCGTAGTCGCAGTCACCGTAGTCGCAGTCACCGTAGTCGCAGTCACCGTAGTCGCATTCACCGTAGTCGCAGTCACCGTAGTCGCAGTCACCGTAGTCGCAGTCACCGTAGTCACCGTAGTCGCAGTCACCGTAGTCGCAGTCACCGTAGTCGTAGTCACCGTAGTCGCAGTCACCGTAGTCGTAGTCACCGTAGACGCAGTCACCGTAGTCGCAGTCACCGTAGTCGCAGTCACCGTAGTCGTAGTCACCGTAGTCGCAGTCACCGTAGTCGTAGTCACCGTAGACGCAGTCACCGTAGTCGCAGTCACCGTAGTCGTAGTCACTGTAGTTGTACTCACTGGACATGCTACATTTTCTCGTTGGAATCTGTATTTTTAACTTGAAATTCTACATAAATTTGTACTATGTTCGTCATAGGTTGACTGGCCTATCATAGTAAGGTTGTAAGAGAGTTCCTATTCTAATTAACTGTCACCATTTAATATATATCTACATAGAATAGAATCTGTTGTGTTTTGTCAGGAACCTGCTTAGAATCAGTAAAGAACATAATTATGTTGGCTGAAACTGTAAATATATATATATATAGATATACATATATAAATCATATATAGAATACACTGGTTGAAAATGTTTACAAAAATTACTGAACTATATTAAGTATTATGGCCAGGACACAGACAAGAGATATATGATTTTAGATTAGAGTTGTTTTTATTATAATAACTTTACCTGTGTGTAGTATTCAATGGCTGCTTCATAGTTGCCCACTGCGTACTGTTCGTTTCCCTTGAGTTTGAGGGCCGTCGCTGCCTTCTTGTTCTCCTTCTTCCTTGCGTTTCTCTCAGCAACATCCGCCTCCATCGCCTGCATGAACGCCTCTGTAACAAGCACAACACCTCTGTAACAAACCCACTATCTCTGTAACAAACACAACATTTCTATAACAAACACAATGCCTCTGGAACAAACACAACGCCTCTGTAACAAACACAATGCCTCTGTAACAAACCCAACATTTCTATAACAAACACAATGCCTCTGGAACAAACACAATGCCTCTGGAACAAACACAACGCCTCTGTAACAAACACAATGCCTCTGTAACAAACCCACTATCTCTGTAACAAACACAACATTCCTATAACAAACACAACGCCTCTGGAACAAACACAATGCCTCTGTAACAAACCCACTATCTCTGTAACAAACACAACATTTCTATAACAAACACAATACTCTGGAACAAACACAATGCCTCTGTAACAAACCACTATCTCTGTAACGAACACAACATTTCTATAACAAACACAACGCCTCTGGAACAAACACAACACCTCTGGAACAAACACAATGCCTCTGTAACAAACCCACTATTTCTGTAACAAACACAACATTTCTATAACAAACACAATGCCTCTGTAACAAACACAACGCCTCTGTAACAAACACAACGCCTCTGTAACAAACACAACACTTCTGTAACAAACACAACACCTCTGTAACAAACACAACACCTCTGTAACAAACACAACACCTCTGTAACAAACACAACACCTCTGTAACAAACACAACACCTCTGTAACAAACACAACACCTCTGTAACAAACACAACACCTCTGTAACAAACACAACACCTCTGTAACAAACAGCAGGTACTCACTTATATAGCTGAGTGTAACAACGTACTAAGTTACCCAAGGTTTGAAGCAGGAGCATCTCTCAACTGAGCGTGCAATGCCCCAGCCACTGTATCACCGTGCTCCACAGTACTTTGGCCCTATGAATGGGGTGGGGACTGCTCAAACAGGGGCCTACTGATCTGAAGCTATTTGGTAAATGCAACATTTTGGTTAATGATACAATACTACCATTCTCAAAACAAAACACAGATAAAATATGGTAATGTCATGTAAAAAAAAAAAAAAAACTTGTTAATAGTTTCTTTGTGATTAACAATGTATTTGTCACACAGTGTCCTTGGTTGTTACCGACCTGTGTTCATACCATCCTGTATACGAGAATCTGAGATTGCACTGTCAGTGCGGAAAGCTTCATGGTTGATGACACTTCGGTTTACACCTGTCAAAGAAAAAATCACAGTCAGCTACAGAATGGCCTCCTTAAATCAATTCAAATACTGATCATCAATGTGAGACATCATTTTCAGTTGACAACTAAAAACTTATATGCACTGTATCGTTATGCTAATAAAACATTAAGCATAGCCATACAAGTATTGTATATTTATTATCAAGTTTTCTCTTATTGTTTGTGTATAATAAATAAGCAGGAAATATCCTTTTGGCAGTGTTCATTTAATCGTGGTAGCTGGGTGCGGATTTAGGAATTTTTTTTGCTGAAACCTTTTGTTTGTTTGAAACCAGATAATTGACATTATCTGGTTTTATGCAATGAAATAAACTAAATTAATGTGGTCAGAAATAGAGGAACAATTTATAAGAAAACAGTTGGAATAGTTTTAGCAGTGTGTACGTATAGATGAATTTATAAATGCAATAAGCCAGGTAATCAAGTAACTGGTTGAGTTATGACAAAATCCATGAAATGTAAATACAAATTGTAAATGTGAACTATTTCTTTAGTTTTAAGATTTGTGTCTGTATGAACGGACATGTGTGTACATAATACATATATACATTGTACATTGTCTTCATTGTATGTCTTCATTTCAATTACACACCAACACACAAGTTGACACAACCCACCCGTGTTGTCTTGTGATGGATGTTTCTTTGTCGTCTTTACTTTGTTAACTTTTTCTATGAAATCATCCGCTTTCTTCAAAACATCCTGTGTTTTCTGTTCGCCTGGACTCACGAGACTCTTCATGACTGAATCTACAACCAGGAGTCCATGACAGTAATAATAATATAAATAGAACTATAGCACCAATATTCTTGGGAATCTGAGCTCTGAGGTGCAATAAACAAGAATCATTTTTCCCTAAATGACATACCTCATGTCTTATAGCCATCATTCAACATCATCCCTTGCATGTTTATGTTACACAAATACTGCGATTTAGAAGTCCACAGTGCGACCCGGTTTGCATCAACATATGCTGCTATATCGCTCACTGCAGTAATGCACGACCAGGGGCGCAGACTGGTGCACACCGGGTCACTCTTTGGGCCTCAAAAGTGTGCTAAGACACAATGTTTTAATATTACAAACATACCTGGGATGATGTTGAATGATGGAACTAAACCACTGAGGTATCTTAAGGCAAATGTGTAGTTAAAACGACAAAATCGAGGTGGGCCTGGACACTAGACATGTGCCATAATTTGATTTTAATGGCTTGACACAAATAATTTGATTAAAATCATTAGATTAAAAAATAAATCGCCAACCCCAACTTCCAAGGATCAAGACCAAGTAAGTTGCCAAGTTGATTCTAAAAAGGTGCAAAATGCTCTTCTTCTTCCGATACACGCCTCTAGCCTCAACATGCTGAGGATAGAGATGGTACGTGGGGTGAGTACAAGACGGGTACTAAACTTGTTGGACCCGACATAGTCGCACAACTACTGGAATGCTGCGAGGAGGAGTTGAGAAAAGACCTCACTCGCGCAGCGGGCAAGAGCCTAATGAGCAGTGATGAAAAAGACGTCCTCACCGCCATGAAGGCACTCGCCGTCCGAGCGGAGAACACTATGGTAGCTCGGGTAGCCCTGTCTAACATGCGGCAGGGACACGAGGAGCCCATCCGGTCGTTCTATGCCCGTATCAAGGGGCAGGCGGACACATGCAAGTACGAGATGAAGTGCACTAAGACGGAGTGCGATCAAGTCAACGACTTCACAGAAGAGATTATACGCAATGTGATTGCCCGCGGCATCGCAGACCAAGATATACAACTTGATCTGCTCGGTGAAAAGAACCAGGACATGCCATTAAAGGACATGATTGAGTATATCGAGGCCAAGGAGTCTGGAAAACGCTCGGCATCACGTCTACTCGACCCTCAGAACACGGATGCGATCAGCAGTTCGTATCGGCGGGGGAAACAGCAGAACGTCCGCAACAGGGGAGGAGCCAGGCCGGAGAAACCGAAAGCCAAGCCCAAAGGGGTGTGCATCTACTGCGGCGAGGTGGGTCACGGCAAGACGCCCCTGTGGCACACCAGACGCACCGAGTGCCCCGCGTATGGTAAAAAGTGCCAGAAGTGTGGCCGCCAGAATCACCTCGACAAGGCGTGCCTGAGCGGACGACCGACTAAGCCCCCATCTGAGGAGACAGACGAGCTGTATGACGAGCAAACGGCAGCCTTCGTCGAGCTATGCACGGTCACCATGGACAGCGCGGGCGACGGGTTACGCACACTCCCCCTTGCTCACCATCTGTACGATGATATGTGCGATAAATGGACGAAACGCGCGTCCAACCCGCAGCCGTACATCAACCTCACTCTTACCAACGAGCGCGAAGATTACAAAGCGCTGGGTTTTGACCTCCTGAAACGCACCCGCGCAGTATCCCTGCCTGTCATGGCCGACACGGGCTGTCAGAGCTGCCTGATCGGCATTGGAGTCACCCAACAAATGGGCCTGAGTACCAAGGACTTCATACCCGTATCCATGACTATGAAGGCTGCGAACAACAAGGGAATTCGTATTCTCGGAGCTGTGATGGTCAGATTCGCCGGTAACAGTGGCACTCGGAGATTGGAGACGCGCCAAATCGCGTACGTGACGGACACCTCGGACCGCATATTCCTCTCCCGCGCAGCTTGCGTGGACCTGGGCATGATCTCGGACAAGTTCCCAACACTCGGGGAGGTCAACCTGGTGACCTCTGAATTGTGTGACTGCCCGCGACGTGCAGAGCCGCCGACCAAGCCGACCACACTCCCCATGCCGGCGACCGAGGCTAACAGAGAAACCTTACAGAAACACTTACTCAGAATATACGCTCAGAGCACTTTCAATACGTGCCCGCACCAGCCCTTACCGAGAATGACTGGACCGCCGCTACGTCTTATACTCGATGAGGATGCGACGCCGGTTGCCCATCACACTCCCATCCCCGTGGCCATACACTGGCAAAACGAGGTAAAAGCAGGCCTTGACCAGGACGTTCGTCTCGGCGTGTTAGAGGAAGTACCCATCGGTACGCCGGTGACATGGTGTCACCGCATGGTAATCTGCGCGAAAAAGAACGGCAAGCCGCGACGCACCATCGACTTCCAGGCCTTGAACAAACATGCGTTCCGCGAAACCCACCACACCCAATCCCCGTTCCACCAGGCGAGACGCATACCTAACGGGAAACGCAAGACCGTATTCGACGCATGGAACGGCTACCACAGTGTCCCTCTACACGAGGACGACCGCCACAAGACGACCTTCATCACTCCATGGGGACGCTACCGGTACCTATCGGCTCCACAAGGGTATATAGCGTCAGGAGATGGTTATACACGACGATACGACGAGATCGTCGCGGACATTGGTGACAAGACCAAGTGCGTGGACGACACGCTACTATGGTCAGATACGATCGAGGAGAGCTACTTCCAGGCGGTCCAATGGCTGGATATATGTGGCCGGAATGGAATCATCCTCAACCCGGAGAAGTTCGTCTTCAGCACACCCACAGTGGACTTTGCAGGCTTCACGATCACCATGACTGACGTGCAACCATGCAGCCGCTACCTGGAGGCGATCCGCGATTTCCCACAACCGCGTAACATCACCGACGTCAGATCGTGGTTCGGGCTGGTCAATCAAGTGGCCTACGCATTCAGCATGGCCGAACGAATACATCCGTTCCGGAAGCTCCTGAAAAATGGAGAACGCTTCACGTGGTCCCCGGAGTTAGAGGACATATTCCGCGAGTCGAAGGACGTGATCGTTCAAGAAATCGAGCGCGGCGTCCGCATCTTTGACAAGACCAAGCCTACATGCATCGCCACAGACTGGTCGAAGGAGGGCATTGGATTCTGGCTATTTCAAAAGCACTGCCGATGCTCACCAATCAGACCCTTCTGCTGCAACGACGGGTGGAAAATAACCCTGGTCGGCAGCAGGTTTACACACGCAGCAGAATCCAGATACGCGCCCATAGAGGGCGAGGCCCTCGCAGTCGCGGACGCCTTGGACAAGGCGCGCTACTTCGTGCTGGGTTGCGAGAACTTGATCGTAGCGGTAGACCATAAGCCGCTGCTGAAACTCCTTGCGGACAGAGCCCTTGACGACATACCTAACCCCCGCCTCAGGAACCTCAAGGAGAAGACCCTACGTTATCGCTTCCGCATCACACATGTCCCAGGCATGAAGAACAAGGCGGCAGATGCCATGTCACGTAGGCCGGTCGGCACCGCGCTACCATCACTCATGAACCTACCAGACGACAATGCTGCCATCGTGAACCACCTACCATCTAGCATGCACACCAACGTCCTATCTCTCCTACGCCGAGTCGAACGACGACGACGACGTCGAGGAGGACAACCTGACATGGTGCGCCGCGGGCCTCGAATCATTGCGATCAGTGACATGGGACCGTGTCAGGGAGGCTACCAGCAGCGACGTCGATATGCACACACTGGAGGAAATGGCAACCGACGGCATCCCCGACTCGAAGATCGAGATGCCAGAGACGATTCGCGACTATCACCAGTACCGCGAAAACATCACATCGACAGACGGAGTGATCCTATACAAGGACAGGGTTATCATACCGCCCTCACTCCGCGGTGAGGTACTGAGCACCCTACACGCTGCCCACCAGGGCGTATCGATGATGACCGCCCGTGCAGAATCCTCTGTGTTCTGGCCAGGCATATCGGCCGACATCAGCACCACTCGGAAAAATTGCGAACACTGCCACCGGATGGCACCCTCACAACCTGGAGCGCCGCCCATCCCACCGATCCCGGTCGTTTACCCCTTCCAGGCAGTGTGCTCGGACTTCTTCGTACACAGGGGCGTACACTACCTTGTGACGGTGGACAGATACTAAAACTGGCCAATCATATCGCAGTCGACAGGTGGCGCCACCGGCCTCATCAACCACTTACGTCGCGCCTTCGTGACGCCAGAAGAGCTCGCATCGGACGGGGGTCCGGAGTTCACCTCTACCGAGACCAGGTCTTTCCTGCACAGATGGGGCGTACACCACCGCCTATCATCGGTGGCCTTCCCCCACAGCAACTGTCGTGCAGAGATTGGGGTGAAGACGATGAAACGACTCATCACCGACAACACCGGTCCGAAGGGAGAACTGGACACTGACGCTGTGCAGATAGCGATACTACAATATCGCAACACACCCGACCCTGACACAAAGATCTCCCCGGCAATGTGTGTCTTCGGCCGCCCGACACGCGATTTCATCCCGATTATCCCCGGGAAATACAGACCACATGAGACTTGGCCTGAGACACTCAAAGCAAGGGAGGAAGCCCTCCGTAAACGCCACATCCGCACAGCTGAAACCTGGGCGGAGCACACTAAACGCCTTCCACCACTCGCGGTAGGGGATTTAGTCCGCGTACAGAACCAGACAGGACCTCACCCCAACAAATGGGACAAGACGGGCAGTATCGTTGAGGTACGTCAGCACGACCAATACGCGATCAAGATTGACGGATCGGGCAGAGTCACACTTCGGAACAGGAAATTCCTGCGCAAGTTCAGCCCAGTTCACTACGACCGGCCGCCAACCCGATCGATCTATGACGACCTAGCAACCCGCGTCACCGTACCAACACCCGTCGTGACACCGCAACTACCTGACCTCGACCCTGCGACACCCGCGACGCAGACGGGGCACACACCACCACCGACGTCAGCGAGAACACCCCAGCGCAAGACACCGCCCGCTGCAGTCACGCCTGCAACCCCAGGACGAGACACACCGAGGCGCGCGATCCTCCAGATGCCACCACCAGCCCCAGAGACCCCGAGATCTCCACCCCCCATCGGAGCCTGACGTGGAACCACCAGCACCAGCAATTGGTCAACGACGATCCACCAGAGTGACCAGCGTGCCTACCTGGCACAAGGACTACTCCATGAGATAGTCAATAAACATTTATCAGCCTTTATCCAGTAGCATAAAGACTCGGAGGGAGATAGAGAACATTATAACCGGTCCCTTGCTCCCGCATAATAACCGGTCCCTTATACCAGTGCGCATGCGCTACTAGAAACGGAACCATTACACACTCGCATTTCAACCTGTTCAATACTTGTTTACTTATTGTCATTTCACGCTTTCTCTTTAGTAAAGTGACTGAACAAATGGAACTCTGTTCTTATTTATTTTTCATTATATTACTAACCAAGATATGTTCCATTAGTTTTGATGCTATGCATGTCAGGGAAATGGGCCTATAATTTGAGGCTATGTATTTTTGACAATTCTTGAAAATAGGTGAGACATTTGCTTTTAGCCAGTCTGTGGGGAATTCTCCTGTAGCATGACTTCTGAAAGATTAAAGTTAGCGATGGTGCCATTTCAACAGCTAATTCTTTTAGAATTATTGGGTTGATGTTGTCTGGTCCTTGTGCTTTATAAGGTTTAAGATTTTGTAGAAGTTTTAGTACACCAGCTTCTGTAATTTATATTTCTAGCATTTCTGGTAGTGTTGGATTGAGTAGTTTGGTTATTTGGGGAGATGGGTCATCTGTAAAGACTGTTTGAAACTGTTGATTTAGTATCTCCGCTTTGGCTTTAGGGTTTGAGTGTAGGATTCCATTTTGTTTAAGAGGCGATACCCTTGTGTGGTTTGTACGGCAGTGTTTCATGTAAGTCCAGAATCTCTTAGCATAACCTTGTTTTTGTTGACTATCTTCAGTAGAGGTAACAATTTCATTTACGTAGTTCCAGTAGGCAGTTCTCAGTTGCTGCTGTATAGTTTGTTTTAGATGTTTGTATTTTGGAGTGTGCTTGTGACATTTGTACATTCTGTCCCTTTTTGCATAAGTTTCTTTAGTGTTGGTGTAATCTAAGGGTATCCGTCCCTACGTCTAGCCATTCTGGATGGTATTTACAACCCAGCACCTTTGACAATGTCATTCTGGATGGTATGTACAACCCAGCACCTTTGACAATGTCATTCTGGATGATATGTACAACCCAGCACCTTTGACAATGTCATTCTGGATGGTATGTACAACCCAGCACCTTTGACAATGTCATTCTGGATGGTATGTACAACCCAGTACCTTTGACAATGATATCCTGAAATATACACCACAACTTGTTTGCACTGTTTTGTTCATAGCAGTTTTGAAGATTTTTGCTTACATCTTTCATGTTTTCTAAATTTGTCCCAGTCTACCTCATTGAAAAGAGGAATATTTCTAGGTTTCTGTTTGTGTTTCATTGGGTTTATGTCTAGCTCTGTGTAACAACAGTCATGATCTGAGATTCCTGGTAATATCTCTGTTCGGTTGACATTGGTAGGGTTATTTGTGATCATTAAGTCTAGAGTGCTTTCTCCCCTTGTTGGCTTGTCTGTAATCTGAATAAGACCATGGTCATCTAGAATGTTTTGAAATTTTTCATGAAGTACTACATTTTGGCAGTTTGGTTTTAAGATTAAATTCTGCCAGTCCGATCCAGGAAAGTTAAAATCTCCTGCAATGAATAAGTTTTGATTTTGCTTTACTCTGCCTAGAGATAAGTTGTTCTGTGTTGTGTTCATCATTTACGTCAGGTCTGTAGTAGGCACATATATGAAGTAATTTACAACCAGTTATGCCTATGCTAATCTTAACCCAAATGATTTCGCAGTCTGTTTCTAATTCAAATTCCTCTTCACTAATCAAGTCAGAATGTATTGCAATGGATACCCCTCCTTAGGTCTTAGGTGATCCTCTTCTCTGTTCTTCAGTTCTGTCCTTTCTATATACATTGAATTTATCTGGGAAATATTCAGCATCTAATATATATATGCTATTGCTAAGCCAGGATTCAGTGCCAATAATTATGTATGGCTTGGAGCTATCAATGAATGACTGTCAGTGTCTTAGACTTGCCCCCCCACCCACCTCTAGACAAGTTTAGTATATATCCTATATATGCCAATGGACTGACTCAAGACATGCTACAACTGGCACTATACAAAAAGTGGCCGTGGCTGTGCTGAAGAGGCGTACGCATGCCTCAGTAGTTGACATACGTGGTGGATGCCAAATCACAGCTCGTTTTTGAATACCCTGTGTATAAGTATTTTCCTATAGCTTTGAGTTAATTAATAAAAATATAGTTACCGAATTCATCTACTGTGTCCAGAAAATGATCTAGATCCTTCGCCAACGGCTGCTTCGGCGTCGTAACCGCCATTTTGAAGCTTTGCGAGTGTGCCTAGAAACGGAGCGTGACTCGCCAGATGGCGCTTCAGACATTGTGATGTTCGTAATTATCGCTAGGTGACATAATGGCAGAGTAAAACATGTTTGTATTCGATGCCGCCTTGCTTGATCAAAATAAGACTTTTAGGTGGGAACATTTAATTAAAATTATATACTGCATCCACACTAGTAATTAACATGAAATACAAAAGCAAACACCTGACAGTTGCCGTTCACGTAAGCGTTGTTGTACGCATATTATTGGTGCAAGTTGTACTTGTAATGTAGATGCGATTTCGAACTTTTCCAGTCGAAAAGGCGGTAAAAACAAAAAAGTCTGAAGCAAAAATGTGGGTGCATTTGCTGGATCTGGAGGTTGCGATGTGCAATATGTGGTTCTGGAAATTGCTCATCGACATTCACATTGGGCGCGTTTGCTGGATCTGCATCATAGTACGATTCATATGTTCTCATACATGTCACTAATGACGGGTAATGCCTGGCCCTAGGCTAATGGCATGTCATGACTAAATTAAAATTATGTCTAAGACTAGGACAGTCGGTAGATCGCGCTGCGCAATCAGCAGATCGTTTTTGTCTGGTGCCTCTTCTTGGATTCTTGGTCAGACCTAGCATCTTTTCCCTGAACCAAGGCTGCATGACCATATGAAACATACTTTAAATCAAGTTCCAATGACCAATTGTTATATAGAACTATGTCTATGGCTATGCACAAATACAATTCATAGATTGCACAGCAATTTACAGATTGTGCAGACCGATCCTGTAAATGTACCCAGTAAAACCACAAAAACATGTAATTATATTAGTAGTGTATGCAATTAATTTAAACCATTTGAACATCTTTATTTTATTAAAACGCACTTATACCCACAATAAGCATAGCATGATTTATTTTGGGGGTCCCAAAACCTACAATTGCACCCTGTTGAGGCTCCCATTAAACCTCCAACAGGACCCATCTTGAGGTTCCCCAAAAAACTCCAACTGCACCCTTCCAAGACGTCTGTAGGAACATTTCACTAGAATGAAACTTGCTTCAGAGGGGGAGGAGGTGCATTCTCACCCAGCCTATACACTTGATACATGTTTTCTGATGTGAAAATACATGATCAGTATATGTCACAATAAAAGATGTGTACATGATAGGTTGTATTGCTGAATACTGTATTTAGCCCTTCGCATGTAGTGTACTCAAATGTATAGAAATGTATTTGTATTTTACAAAGCTTACATTTGAAATGTTAACATACAGCATCATCGTAGGAGTATTTAAAATATGAAATAAACATGTAATATAGTACATATTTCTATTTGATCCATAAATCATTGATAAATGCATATTCGACCCCATCTACCTCCCTGTGTCTTGTGACAGTTGTAGATTCATATGAACAAGATGGCCAACAGGAAGAAACAGAAGGGCAAGAGCGAGATGTTCGAGCCAGTGGAGACGGCTGCAGAAGTTGGCACCAGACTACATGACTGGGCAGTCAATGAGATGGGATACCACCCTTTGGGCAGATACAGCACTGCACAGATGCCCATCGCAGAGGATTTCAAAGAGTGAACTATCATATTTATTATTCGTATAATTTTTCCCATTTTATGTAATAATAAAATATTTATTTTGTACATAAAAAAGGCAATTGCCATATCAAATGCCTTTTGCTTCTTTAGACTTACTGCAACGGTAACTATTTTGTATTTAATTTAAGAACAAATTATGTTTTTCCTACATCCCATCCCTAGTACAATTAATGTAGACAGACAATAGTGGCGTTGTCGTGTTGAGACCATGTGTTTCTTCTCTAAGGCACTAAAGTATGCAGTCTGTTCCTAGTTTTTCATTTATTAATATGATGTTCTTGAGATTATAGTAACTATATTGTTGAAGGTACAGTACAGGAATAAATGAATGACGGGAGAAAGTCTAGGGCAGCAGTTCTCACAGCTGTTTGTTTCAGTGTTTGCTGTGGTCCAATGGTTGAAGCGTGGAAGTTTGTCTTGAATCATGTGCGCTCGCTACAGTAAGTGCTTTTTATAAATGCTCTTTTTATCACAACGGGTGTAAGCCTGAAATAGTACTTTGCTATGTTCCGTATGAAAAACCAAAATCTCGAACTCGGCGACACATCAAAACAATAGGGTTTAGTAGTCTCAAATTGGGTGTATATAATCTATAGACAGTGTCGAAGACGTCAGTAGATCGATTGATGTGCTGGAGTAAAGATTTAGTCCTTTTGAAAGCAGTGTTTATGGACATGCTTGCAATGTTTTTTCTGGGTTGATATCACAATACGTGGAATACTCACTCAATAACAATGTAGATTCTTCATTTCTGTGAATGTTAATTATGTTACCATAACTTATCCTATCAATCTGCCATTTGCTTTCAACAACACCGTTCGCAAGCAAATACTTTTGTCTTTAAAGTGAGCAACCTCAGCGTATGTTTATGATGCATTACCTTCATTAACCTTCATTAACCACGTTGACCATGTTTACTAACCCTGCGTTGCATTCTCTTTATACTCGGCAGGCAGAAGAAAATTATCAATTGTATTTATTATTATTGGACAATACATTTGTCTTGTAATAATAATAAGATAATTTCTATTGCGCCTAAATCCTTGGAAACCAAGCTCAGAGGCGCATCAAAACAAAAGGATTGGTCAATCTCAAAATCCATAAGCAGTATTCCAGTTGTCAACAGATGGGTCAAGGCGCTAGGGAGCTACGGTGGATAAGCAAGGTTGTAAAGATAAGTTTTTAAATGACAACAGAATTTTGTAATATTTTCAATTGATCTATCACTAAGAGGGAGCATATTCCAAAGAGTTGGTGCAGCAACAGAAAAAGCCCTAGTTCCAATGTTAGTGTTGACTCTAAGAACAAACAGTAGGTCAGAACTAGATGATCGAAGCTGGATAGGTTTTCTTACAGGAGTAAGCAATGAATGCCAATAAGATGGTTGCTTACTGGACAGTGCCTGGTATGTAATGGTACAGATCTTAAATATTATACGATATCGTACAGGAAGCCAATGCAAAGATTTCAAAAGTGGTACCGAGCGAGAAAAACGAGGAGATCTTGTAATTACTCTTGCTAGACAACGTTTAACACACTGAAATTTGGTGATATCCTTGCTAGCGATATTATAAAGGAGGGAATTGCAATAGTCAAGTCTGCTGGTAAAAAGCGCTGTTGCAATATACAAAGTTTTACAAACAGTAAGTAATAATTTGCCCTTTCACTTTGCAGGACTGCCAGGAAGGTGAAAGGAAATTTGGAGTTGTATCTTTTGATGCTGATCACAGGTGGCAGCACCATACATAATGAATGTGGTGGTATAACCTACCTATCCAGTATGTGACGGTTTGTTAGCAGCCATTTTGGGAACGCTTGATCACTAGGTGGCAGTATTAGTGCATCACATCGGTGATGGTCGACATACACACACACAATTTTCCGAACAGGCCATAGTAGTTTGAACAATGGCGTCTTTTTCACAAAACATGTTTGGTTGTTAAATAATCGTGCAAAAATCAATCAAGATGTGATTGCTTAATTGATCGGAAGCCTCCGATCATCAAACATAATCAATTAATTGGAACAACATTAGTAGTATAGTAGATAGAGCACATGTAAGGGGTGTTTGCAAAGCTCCAAAATACTTTATGCAATACGTGGTGGGGGGAGGTTGGTCATCACCACATATCGCGTGGACAGATTTATTGGTACAATGGCTATAGTTGGCACTTGGTACATATTTGAATACAAACTGACACTACCCGGTAATTGCAGTTTTGGATAATAAAAATCCTGCATCATATATTGGTGGGGAAGGGAGTTGAGTCAATGCTAAATGAATAATGTTGTTTTACTTTGTGAACTGATTCGGCTATCCACATCAGCTGCTCGTGAGAATGGTCGAACAAGTAATTATATTGAATTCCATGAAGTCGGTGGCTTCATCTTTGAATTGGGGCCCGGGTAGGGCAGGTGTCTGCACTGTTCTCAATGGTGTCTGCACTGTTCTCGTGGATGTCTGCACTGTTCTTATGGGTGGTACACTCTCTGTGTGGCAGGTGTCTGCAGTGTTCTCAAGGGTGGTGTAGTCGCAACCGGTGAAGTCTATTTGATTCATCTGACTTCTATACGTTGCGTAGGATGTCTCCCAGTGTACGTAGTCAGCATCACACTCTCAGTCAAAAGAACCCGGATTCGAATCCTGTGCTGCCGTGTCGAACCCAGGGCAAGTTCGTTCACTCTTACGTTGCTCCAGTTCACTCAGCTGTATGAATGCGTACACTACTTGTCTATAAACGGTGGATATTTGTGTATGAATAATCTTAGCGCATTAATTGCAGGGTGGCTGAATGCTTCCCAGAGAAGTCGAGATGGTGTTCCATTGAACAGGTCTGTCAGAGAGTAAAGTGATTTGAGCAGTTCTAAAGACTGGGTACTGTGGTTTGTAAGAACTTACCTTTTTTAACTGTGTGAGTGATGGTGAAAGGACGCCAGTTATTCCTTGACTGTGTGCAGCCAGTCGCAGTTGTCAGTGCCGGCATACAAGGTGCGCTACCAAGGCAGCACGGTCTTCTCTGCTGAGTGCAGCCAGCTACAGACACAGAGACAGGAGCTGGGGCAGAGACTCACCTCTCAACTCACAACTACAGTACAGATGGAGACTGAGCTAGAGACTCAGAGACAGGAGTTACAGGCCGCAGGTAGAGACCATGTCATTTACCGTATACAGGTAGGACTAGAGATGACTTCATATAAACCTTGACATTTGGAAAATGACAGAGAGCTATAACAAATCCTCAAAAAAAATGCTGAGGAATGCGATTTGCTCTCATAAAATTGAACTACTAAAATTGATCTCTTTGGCAAAATTTTTCGCTTAATGTTTTGCACAAGTTTTGCAGCATAGCTTAGACATTTTCTCTACACATGACATCAGTGTTCTGTCAGACATTCCCTGTCGCTTCAGTGTTCTGTCAGACATTCCCTGTCGCTTCAGTGTTTTGTCAGACATTCCCTGTCGCTTCAGTGTTCTGTCAGACATTCCCTGTCGCTTCAGTGTTCTGTCAGACATTCCCTGTCGCTTCAGTGTTCTGTCAGACATTCCCTGTCGCTTCAGTGTTCTGTCAGACATTCCCTGTCGCTTCAGTGTTCTGTCAGACTTTCCCTGTCGCTTCAGGTCCGAAAGGACATGCATACTTACAATATATTGCACTTTTTGTGATTGGGATAATGCTCCGAATTGCATAGGCTGTTTGGTTATTGTTCATGTTGGATACACAGTATGACCTCCGTTAAATTCTGCCTTTCCGATAATGTTTACATGTGAAATTACTAAGGAAGGATAACATAAATCTTCCCTGCATATAGTGCTCACATAAATAGTCTTTCTCCGTTTTTTGTTATTGCAAAGACAAACATTTGGAATGTCAGTAGAATATGTAACGGAACTTCTGAGAGCTTCGCATAGATGGCTGCCATTTTGTAAGCCTGACGACCCCTGTTGCTAGGCAACAGGTCACATACCACCCATGTGAACCACCCTTTTCTGGACGAATGGGGTTTTGAAGCTGATACAGCTGTAGTCGTATTGTTTCAGAGTCGAAGTACCGTGAGGCATGTAGTGCGGTGCACGACCTCCAGCGCCGCACTGCGCTACTTGGGATTCACTCCCGCGCCACCCACGTTGACCTGAATCAGTACACGGAGTACACACATCGACTGACGGACCACACGAAGCAGGTCGCCGCATTAGCCCAGTAGGTGGCAGTCTCTCGTTCTTTCCGGAAATGTCTTTGTGTATTTAACCTGTTATGTGTATAGTATACAATGTATATAGGAACACATTTTGAAACGCAGGAAAATTTCACAAAAATCTTCATGAATTTTTCACACCAGAAGGCACAATTTTGTTCACTTGTTACCTGTTGAAGACACTTGTGGCATCCATTGAGAAAGTCTGATTCTTTCAGTTGGATATATTATATATACAATTTTTTGTTTATGTTTCACAATTGTTTATTTAGTACCACATAAATGTTTGAGGTGTTTACGTTGCGTGGTGTATATCGTGTTACCTTATCAAAACACTTGTCATTGATATTGCTTGTGGAAATTGCTGGGAAGTGTATTAGCAATGACTTGCAAGAGAAATAAAGATAACTATGAAAATGAAGTTACCTAGATGAATAAACTATCCTGGCACGGATACTTGTAATGAGATTGCTTGTAATAAGACATATATAAACATTTATTTTACTAAATTTGAAATACATATTTGATACACTTCTTTGTTGGATCTGGGGCCATTTCACGGTCATTCTTATGAGCATGAGCTCCATCTCGCTCCTTAACAGCACCGAAACCTGTCATCTCCCTCCTTAACAGCACTGAAACCTGTCAGCTTCATCTTCCTTCGTAACAGCACTGAAACATTTCAGCTTCATCTCCCTCCTTAACGGCACTGAAACCTGTCAGCTTCATCTCGCTCCTTAACGGCACTGAAACCTGTCAGCTTCATCTCCCTCCTTAACAGCACTGAAACCTGTCAGCTTCATCTTCCTTCTTAACAGTACTGAAACCTGTCAGCTTCATCTCCCTCCTTAACAACACTGAAACCTGTCACCTTCATCTCCCTCCTTAACAGCACCGAAACCTGTCATCTTCCTCCTAACGGCACTGAAACCTGTCGGCTTCATCTCCCTCCTTAACAGCACTGAAACCGGTCAGCTTCATCTTCCTTCTTAACAGCACTGAAACATTTCAGCTTCATCTCCCTCCTTAACAGCACTGAAACCTGTCAGCTTCATCTCCCTCCTTAACGGCACTGAAACCTGTCAGCTTCATCTCCCTCATTAACAGCACTGAAACCTGTCAGCTTCATCTTGCTCCTTAACGGCACTGCAACCTGTCAGCTTCATCTCGCTCCTTAATAGCACTGAAACCTGTCAGCTTCATCTCCCTCCGTAACGGCACTGAAACCTGTCAGCTTCATCTTCCTTCTTAACAGCACTGAAACCTGTCAGCTTTATCTCCCTCCTTAATAGCACTGAAACCTGTCAGCTTCATCTTCCTCATTAACAGCACTGAAACCTGTCAGCTTCATCTCCCTCCTTAATGGCACTGAAACCTGTCAGCTTCATCTCGCTCCTTAACAGCACTGAAACCTGTCAGCTTCATCTCCCTCCTTAACGGCACTGAAACCTGTCAGCTTCATCTCGCTCCTTAACGGCACTGAAACCTGTCAGCTTCATCTCCCTCCTTAACGGCACTGAAGCCTGTCAGCTTCATCTCCCTCCTTAACAGCACTGAAACCTGTCACCTTCATCTCCCTCCTTAACGGCACTGAAACCTGTCACCTTCATCTCCCTCCTTAACGGCACTGAAACCTGTCAGCTTCATCTCCCTCCTTAACGGCACTGAAACCTGTCAGCTTCATCTTCCTTCTTAACAGCACTGAAACCTGTCAGCTTTATCTCCCTCCTTAATAGCACTGAAACCTGTCAGCTTCATCTTCCTCATTAACAGCACTGAAACCTGTCAGCTTCATCTCCCTCCTTAATGGCACTGAAACCTGTCAGCTTCATCTCGCTCCTTAACAGCACTGAAACCTGTCAGCTTCATCTCCCTCCTTAACGGCACTGAAACCTGTCAGCTTCATCTCGCTCCTTAACGGCACTGAAACCTGTCAGCTTCATCTCCCTCCTTAACGGCACTGAAGCCTGTCAGCTTCATCTCCCTCCTTAACGGCACTGAAACCTGTCACCTTCATCTCCCTCCTTAACGGCACTGAAACCTGTCAGCTTCATCTCCCTTCTTAACAGCACTGAAACCTGTCAGCTTCATCTTCCTCATTAACAGCACTGAAACCTGTCAGCTTCATCTCCCTCCTTAACGGCAGTGAAACCTGTCAGCTTCATCTCGCTCCTTAACAGCACTGAAACCTGTCAGCTTCATCTCCCTCCTTAACAGTACTGAAACCTGTCAGCTTCATCTTCCTTCTTAACAGCACTGTAACCTGTCAGCTTCACCTCCCTCCTTAACAGCACTGGAACCTGTCAGCTTCATCTCCCACCTTAACAGCACTGGAACCTGTCAGCTTCATCTCCCTCCTTAACAGCACTGAAACCTGTCGTCTTCATCTCCCTTCTTAACAGCACTGAAACCTGTCAGCTTCCCTCCTTAATAACACTGAAACCTGACAACACCAGGACATGCCCCTGGGACAATTTTGCCAGTGTTTCCCTTGTTGATATGGCAGTGGGTTTTGTATATTGAAAAAGCTCCTTATGTTTGACACAATCTGTTTTAATTATGAATTTTCCTTATGAGCTGATTGTGTGAGTTGGTTGTGATGTTTGTAGACAGCCTGTGGGGGAGTCATTGTGTGAGTTGGTTGTGATGTTTGTAGACAGCCTGTGGGGAGTCATTGTGTGAGATGGTTGTGATGTTTGTAGACAGCCTGTGGGGGAGTCATTTTGTGAGGTGGTTGTGATGTTTGTAGACAGCCTGTGGGGGAGTCATTGTGTGAGGTGGTTGTGATGTTTGTAGACAGCCTGTGGATGAGTCATTGTGTGAGTTGGTTGTGATGTTTGTAGACAGCCTGTGGATGAGTCATTGTGTGAGTTGGTTGTGATGTTTGTAGACACCCTGTGGATGAGTCATTGTGTGAGGTGGTTGTGATGTTTGTAGACAGCCTGTGGGTGAGTAATTGTGTGAGGTGGTTGTGATGTTTGTAGATAGCCTGTGGGTGAGGTGGTTGTGATGTTTGTAGACAGCCCGTGGATGAGTAATTGTGTGAGGTGGTTGTGATGTTTTTAGACTGCCTTTGGATGAGTCATTGTGTGAGTTGGTTGTGATGTTTGTAGACACCCTGTGGATGAGTCATTGTGTGAGGTGGTTGTGATGTTTGTAGACAGCCTGTGGGTGAGTAATTGTGTGAGGTGGTTGTGATGTTTGTAGATAGCCTGTGGGTGAGTCATTGTGTGAGGTGGTTGTGATGTTTGTAGACAGCCCGTGGATGAGTAATTGTGTGAGGTGGTTGTGATGTTTTTAGACTGCCTTTGGATGAGTCATTGTGTGAGTTGGTTGTGATGTTTGTAGACACCCTGTGGATGAGTCATTGTGTGAGTTGGTTGTGATGTTTGTAGACACCCTGTGGATGAGTCATTGTGTGAGGTGGTTGTGATGTTTGTAGACAGCCTGTAGGGGAGTCAGTGTGTGAGGTGATTGTGATGTTTGTAGACACCCTGTGGATGAGTCATTGTGTGAGGTGGTTGTGATGTTTGTAGACAGCCTGTGGGTGAGTCATTGTGTGAGGTGGTTGTGATGTTTGTAGACAGCCCGTGGATGAGTCATTGTGTGAGGTGGTTGTGATGTTTTTAGACTGCCTGTGGATGAGTCATTGTGTGAGTTGGTTGTGATGTTTGTAGACAGCCTGTGGATGAGTCATTGTGTGAGTTGGTTGTGATGTTTGTAGACACCCTGTGGATGAGTCATTGTATGAGGTGGTTGTGATGTTTGTAGACAGCCTGTAGGGGAGTCAGTGTGTTAGGTGGTTGTGATGTTTGTAGACACCCTGTGGATGAGTCATTGTATGAGGTGGTTGTGATGTTTGTAGACAGCCTGTAGGGGAGTCAGTGTGTTAGGTGGTTGTGATGTTTGTAGACAGCCTGTGGGTGAGTCATTGCGTGAGGGGGTTGTGATGTTTGTAGACAGCCCAGACCTGCCTACCATTCCGGATTGTCCGGAATCATTCCGGAAAGTCACCTCAAATTACGGTATTACGGCGAGGGATGAAAATATTACGGACTGTCACCATGTTTGCCAATCACAAAAATTTTGTTTCCACTATATTCAACAGGTGGCAGCATATGTATGCAGCATGTTGTGACATGGTTTTTCATTCGCTGAGTCTGGGGTCGTAATCTAACCAATAGGAAACAACGTTATGACAAATTGGCATTTCCGCGATCAAACAAAACGAAGTCACACTGCACGAAAAGATGGATGACAGCGAAACGACGCCACCGCCAGCCTAGGGTGTAGGTGATAGGTGATGTTGGTGACAGCATAACTAATGGTTTTGACCCTTCGCTACCCCCCCCCCCCCCCCCCCCCCGGCGACCAATATCTGACACAGTTCTGAATTACTGACAGGAAGCCTATATTCCTGAAAATCAGTGTAAATGGGAAGATGGATTACTGACAGGAAGTTTTTGTGGTAGGCAGGTCTGACAGCCCGTGGATGAATCATTGTGTGAGGTGGTTGTGATGTTTGTAGACTGCCTGTGGGGGAGTCATAATGTAAGTTGGTTGTGATGTTTGTAGACAGCCTTTGGGGGAGTTATTCTGTGAGTTGGTTGTTGTTTGTAGACAGCCTGTGGGGGAGTCATTATGTGAGTTGTGATGTTTGTAGGCAGCCTGTGAGGATTCATTATGTGAGTTGATTGTTGTTTGTAGGCAGCCTGTGGGGGAGTCCGTCTACAGCACCCAGCAGGAAGACAGCCATGCAGGGGGTGATTACCTCGAGACCCGCTGTATGGTGGGTATACAACCGCAGCAGACTTGAAGCTGCCTCCTCAGCTGATTTAGTCCATTGTGAATCTGGTTCTTTACGTCCAAATATGTCGTCTGTGAATGGTTTAAGTAATCACCAGTCATTTTTAAAAATAAAAATTGCTTACTTTTGTTTAAATAGTTACATCTGGTTATTTGCTAAAATCAGTTGCAGGGCTGTTATTTAGCCTTGCAACCACTGAACTTGTTGGCTCATGGTTTTTATATAGTCATAGTCAAAGTGGCTGTATTACGGAGGTGACCGTCAAAGTGGCTGTATTACGGAGGTGACTGTAATTGAGTGTATCTCTCTGTTTGCAGAAGGATGTTCGAGAGACGTGTGAACTGGTTGGCGGTTTCTTCCAAGAACTCCTACAGGGGTCTTTCTCGTGCACCAACAAACTCATGTATGTCTTTTATATAATAACGAGCTGAGTTACCCGGTGTTGCCCCAGGGAAAAAGACATTGTTATGTATGTTGTGACCCCCCAGGGGCGGGTCCAGAGAGGGTAGTCTGGGGGGTACAAAAACCTCCACTAGTGGCCGAACCAAATGGTGTAGTAAACGTTTCGTTCCCATGCTGCCGTAGATTCTTTGTGCTGTCTCGGCTGGACTGGTGACATCGAAGACAGTGGGTGTTGTTGAAATTTTTTTTCGTCTCTGCTCAGCCGTAACTTCAGCTGTTCACCTTCTCCGCTATTGATCATGACATCAGAAGATGGGGGGGTTGGTGCTGATGAAACTTTTTTGCTACCGTGTTGATGTAACTTCAGCTTATTATAACCTGAATGGTGGCACATTTCACAGGGTCTGAGGGGGGCACGGTCATGAGGGCCCAATCAAAAAATCTACTGCCAAGCCAAATTCCAAAGGTTTACTATTCCCCCAAGATCCCACCACCCTGGGTGAATTTCGGATATATCTAAATATACAAACCACCCGAACAGCAGATCGGATGATTTTTAGATACTGATTTATCTATACAAATTTACAATGGATTTCCGCTGATGATATTTTTGTCAGTGGCTGTGCATGATGGCAGAGAGCTGTGGCGCAGTGCCAGAGCATCAGACTCTCAATCGAGAAAACCTGGGTTCCAATCCTGTGCTGCAGTTTCAAATGTTGGGCAAGTTTGTTGCAGTACTCTAGCATTAGTTTATTATTATTAATTATTACATAGCTGTAGACTTGTGTTGGGTGTACCAGGGCAAAGAGGCAGGAAGCGCTGGGGCAGGCCATCGAACAAGTACTCTCCAAGCATTCGTCGAAGCAGATTCTGACGTCCCTCTGCATCAATGCCCAGGACTCAGTGCTGAGACTGCGCAGTAAGACAACTCAGATCGCCATCCATCAGGACATCAACATGCTCAAGTAGGTACAAACTGTTCCAGGAGAAATATAATATCTATAGTCATTGTTGTGGTTTATGCTGCCTTTTCACTGTAGTGCACCATATCTATGATGGTGATGTAAACATCTGCAATATTTCAATTTATTGGATGAAATTGTAAGCAACTGTTCACACACGCCACCGTAGGCAAGATATCAAACTACCCATCGTGTTTATATGTTGAATGCATGTCATCTTGCCATACAGTGATTGTGTTTAACATGACTCAGCAGAAACTGAGTGTATCCCTTTGGCGCATGAAATTATATCGTCTTGTACGTATTTCACTAAGAAAACCGTTTTCCAGGAAGTTGTGTGCATTCTGTTGTTTACTTTACAGGTTCAAATATGAAAGCAATGGTCATCTGCTGGACACGTCCACTCAGCCAAATCTCCTACAGAGTGTCCACCAGCTACTGGAGGTAGGCCGGCTCGAGTTGGTAGTCATTATTACTATTAGTAACATTTATATAGCGGACGACATAGCTTTATCTAGAGACCTGTCCACCCGTCTTTTGGATGGGTTGAGTTCATCTTTCATGGGTTTAATATATAAAGGAGTGACACCATGCAACTTATGTCTATTTGAACTGTACAAATGTGTTAAATATTTAACGTTTTTAAGTAACTTAATAACGCTCCTGAAAATGTTCTTGAAAAAGTGCTGCTTTTTCCCCAAAAATGTTCTTGAATGTTCTTGAATTTGACTTTGCCCATTCTGTGTGAAACCTGGTTGTAAGTATTTCACTAAAATAAACTTTTCTAACAGCACGTTTGCACACAATTGATTAAATGAATGTCAGAGCTTTAGAAAATGGATCTAATTTTGGCAAAAATTTCTCCAGGCTTGTCATCAACAGCTGTTATGTGCGCTGGTAATTAGGGGTGACTATTGTGGATAGGTTTACTGTCACAATTGTACGGCGATAGCTGTAACTCTAGGGACACTGATTTTTTGCGATCATGGAAAACGGACGGCATTTGCGGAAATCGGGTTTTGAAAGGGGATTGGCCTTTTAGAACAAATTCTGCAATCGACATTTTGAAACATGATGTGCGTTTTCGAACGGAAACTCTGTAAACACTGAAAGAGTACACTCACCAACACTGTAAACAAAATTAACTTTATTGGCGATATTAAACATGATTACTGTGCAATGGTATTCGTTTATTGTGGTGGATTTATGACGCAGGATTTTTATAGCGTGCAAGGCAAATCATTAAGAAATGTCATGGCGCCTGTGCTATCTCGTGTCAACCGACGGAAACAGGGACATGTGCAGAAGGCGCTAACATAAACTGTTTCGCGACCATTGTCTGGTTGACCGCTAAGCGCATGGAAGACATGTTGCTAATTAAATGTAATTGTCACATCGTTAGAACACGCTTAAGTGTACATATTCCGGTTTCTAACACAAAACTCGGAGGAACAACAGCCTAGGTTATGTTGGCTCACAGTAATATAGTCCGCGTTTCGTAGTTCTAACAAATTCTGTTGGATGGCGGCATCTATGTAATATGTAATGAACATAGATGAACAAAATTATTAGTGAAACAGCATCAGTGATTTGAACATTCATAATTGTTAATATGATTGCTTGTGTAATTTACATTTGTTAACTTATATATATATATATATTAAGCACTGGTGCATTAGAAACAACCAGTTATTTATATGTAATTGTGTGACTGGAATTATTTTATCTAAATTGATCATGTACAGTTGTTACTGTGTTGCAAATATTGCACAAACAAATGTTAGAAAAGTTAGCCACACCGTAAAACAGTATTATTTAGATGCACAGATCATAACATTGTGATATTTTATATATTTCATAGAATGTATTATTTTTCAAAGTTAACTTTGAAATAAAATATTTCTTTTCTTAACAGAAATGGGCTTTTTTTAGCCAGTATGATATTTTAATCAGAAAATGCTTGATGTTGGGTCAGTGGAATAAATTAACATTACATAATAAAGTTGAAAAATCACATCTGTGACTAGTATTACAGCGACACAAGTAACTACTGATGTGTTTGGCCAACTGTCATCACTATCGATAGTTCACTTCACACCAATAACTATGGATATTTAAATTTTCTATCGATTATATTGAATCGCGACATCAACTATCACGATGCATCGATAATTTGTTGTAATGTTACACCCCTACTGTACAATAGTTTGATGTATTGTTACACCCCTACTGTACAATAGTTTGATGTATTGTTACATCCCTACTGTACAATAGTTTGATGTAATGTTACACCCCTACTGTACAATAGTTTGATGTATTGTTACACCCCTACTGTACAATAGTTTGATGTAATGTTACACCCCTACTGTACAATAGTTTGATGTATTGTTACACCCCTACTGTACAATAGTTTGATGTATTGTTACATCCCTACTGTACAATAGTTTGATGTATTGTTACACCCCTACTGTACAATAGTTTGATGTATTGTTAAACCTCTACTGTATAATAGTTTGATGTAATGTTACACCCCTACTGTACAATAGTTTGATGTAATGTTACACCCCTACTGTACAATAGTTTGATGTATTGTTACATCCCTACTGTACAATAGTTTGATGTATTGTTACACCTCTACTGTACAATAGTTTGATGTATTGTTACACCTCTACTGTATAATAGTTTGATGTAATGTTACACCCCTACTGTACAATAGTTTGATGTAATGTTACACCTCTACTGTATAATAGTTTGATGTATTGTTACATCCCTACTGTACAATAGTTTGATGTATTGTTACACCTCTACTGTACAATAGTTTGATGTATTGTTACACCCCTACTGTACAATAGTTTGATGTAATGTTACACCCCTACTGTACAATAGTTTGATGTATTGTTACACCCGTACTGTACAATAGTTTGATGTATTGTTACATCCCTACTGTACAATAGTTTGATGTATTGTTACACCCCTACTGTACAATAGTTTGATGTATTGTTACACCTCTACTGTATAATAGTTTGATGTAATGTTACACCCCTACTGTACAATAGTTTGATGTAATGTTACACCCCTACTGTACAATAGTTTGATGTATTGTTACACCTCTACTGTACAATAGTTTGATGTAATGTTACACCCCTACTGTTCAATAGTTTGATGTATTATTACACCCCTACTGTACAATAGTTTGATGTAATGTTACACCTGTACTGTACAATAGTTTGATGTATTGTTACACCCCTACTGTACAATAGTTTGATGTATTGTTACACCCCTACTGTACAATAGTTTGATGTATTGTTACACCTCTACTGTACAATAGTTTGATGTATTGTTACATCCCTACTGTACAATAGTTTGATGTATTGTTACACCCCTACTGTACAATAGTTTGATGTATTGTTACACCTCTACTGTATAATAGTTTGATGTAATGTTACACCCCTACTGTACAATAGTTTGATGTATTGTTACACCTCTACTGTACAATAATTTGATGTATTGTTACACCTCTACTGTACAATAGTTTGATGTATTGTTACACCCCTACTGTACAATAGTTTGATGTATTGTTACACCTCTACTGTACAATAGTTTGATGTATTGTTACACCTCTACTGTACAATAGTTTGATGTAATGTTACACCCCTACTGTACAATAGTTTGATGTATTGTTACACCCCTACTGTACAATAGTTTGATGTAATGTTACACCTCTACTGTACAATAGTTTGATGTATTGTTACACCCCTACTGTACAATAGTTTGATGTAATGTTACACCCCTACTGTACAATAGTTTGATGTAATGTTACACCTCTACTGTACAATAGTTTGATGTATTGTTACACCTCTACTGTACAATAGTTTGATGTAATGTTACACCTCTACTGTACAATAGTTTGATGTATTGTTACACCTCTACTGTACAATAGTTTGATGTATTGTTACACCCCTACTGTACCATCCAGTATACTTCTGTTGTAGGAGGGTCAGGAATCACACATCAGCGTCTTCCTGGAGACGGAGCAGTGTAAGAATGCGGCTTGGTACCAGAAGGAGCGAATCTCCCACGCCAAGGTGTGTCTGGACGCCATCCTCACAAAGCGCTACTCCGGGGATGCTGGCGCCCTCCAGATGGCCAGGTGAGGGGTGACAAAGTTAATTAATTGCAGTGTGACTGAATGCTTCCCAGAGAAGTCACGATGATGTTCGATTGAACAGGTCTGTCAGGGAGTAAAGTGTGAAGTGCTTTGAGCAGTCCTAACGACTAGATACTGCGCAATGTAAGATCTTACCTTTTTAATTTTAAAGGTAAAAATAAAGGTAAATTGTTCATTGAAACTGTGCTGTATCTAACAGTGCACAGGCTCATTCTGCACACGAGCCAAAAATAGCTGTTTACGTCATGACCCATCAGTTGTGTGATTTGGGCACCTGTCAATCTACAGTCAGTTTAATAACAACTGTAGTAATAATGTTTACTTAATATCACAGTTGATATACAGTTGATATGTAGTGCATGTATCCACAATATATACAGTTCATATGTAGTGCATGTATCCACAGTATATACAGTTCATATGTAGTGCATGTATCCACAATATATACAGTTCATATGTAGTGCATGTATCCACAATATATATATACAGTTGATATGTAGTGCATGTATCCACAGTATATACAGTTCATATGTAGTGCATGTATCCACAATATATACAGTTCATATGTAGTATATGTATCCACAGTATATACAGTTCATATGTAGTGCATGTATCCACAATATATACAGTTCATATGTAGTGCATGTATCCACAATATATACAGTTCATATGTAGTACATGTATCCACAATATATACAGTTGATATGTAGTGCATGTATCCACAATATATACAGTTGATATGTAGTATATGTATCCACAATATATACAGTTGATATGTAGTGCATGTATCCACAATATATACAGTTGATATGTAGTGCATGTATCCACAATATATACAGTTGATATGTAGTGCATGTATCCACAATATATACAGTTGATATGTAGTGCATGTATCCACAATATATACAGTTCATATGTAGTGCATGTATCCACAATATATACAGTTCATATGTAGTGCATGTATCCACAGTATATACAGTTGATATGTAGTGCATGTATCCACAATATATACAGTTGATATGTAGTGCATGTATCCACAATATATACAGTTGATATGTAGTGCATGTATCCACAATATATACAGTTGATATGTAGTGCATGTATCCACAATATATACAGTTCATATGTAGTGCATGTATCCACAATATATACAGTTCATATGTAGTGCATGTATCCACAATATATACAGTTCATATGTAGTGCATGTATCCACAGTATATACAGTTCATATGTAGTGCATGTATCCACAGTATATACAGTTCATATGTAGTGCATGTATCCACAATATATACAGTTCATATGTAGTGCATGTATCCACAATATATACAGTTCATATGTAGTGCATGTATCCACAATATATACAGTTCATATGTAGTACATGTATCCACAATATATACAGTTCATATGTAGTGCATGTATCCACAATATATACAGTTGATATGTAGTGCATGTATCCACAATATATACAGTTCATATGTAGTGCATGTATCCACAATATATACAGTTCATATGTAGTGCATGTATCCACAATATATACAGTTCATATGTAGTGCATGTATCCACAGTATATACAGTTGATATGTAGTGCATGTATCCACAATATATACAGTTGATATGTAGTGCATGTATCCACAATATATACAGTTCATATGTAGTGCATGTATCCACAGTATATACAGTTGATATGTAGTGCATGTATCCACAGTATATACAGTTGATATGTAGTGCATGTATCCACAATATATACAGTTGATATGTAGTGCATGTATCCACAATATATACAGTTGATATGTAGTGCATGTATCCACAATATATACAGTTCATATGTAGTGCATGTATCCACAATATATACAGTTCATATGTAGTGCATGTATCCACAATATATACAGTTGATATGTAGTGCATGTATCCACAATATATACAGTTGATATGTAGTGCATGTATCCACAATATATACAGTTGATATGTAGTGCATGTATCCACAATATATACAGTTCATATGTAGTGCATGTATCCACAATATATACAGTTCATATGTAGTGCATGTATCCACAATATATACAGTTCATATGTAGTGCATGTATCCACAATATATACAGTTGATATGTAGTGCATGTATCCACAGTATATACAGTTGATATGTAGTGCATGTATCCACAGTATATACAGTTCATATGTAGTGCATGTATCCACAGTATATACAGTTCATATGTAGTGCATGTATCCACAATATATACAGTTGATATGTAGTGCATGTATCCACAATATATACAGTTCATATGTAGTGCATGTATCCACAATATATACAGTTCATATGTAGTGCATGTATCCACAATATATACAGTTGATATGTAGTGCATGTATCCACAATATATACAGTTGATATGTAGTGCATGTATCCACAATATATACAGTTGATATGTAGTGCATGTATCCACAATATATACAGTTGATATGTAGTGCATGTATCCACAATATATACAGTTGATATGTAGTGCATGTATCCACAATATATACAGTTCATATGTAGTGCATGTATCCACAATATATACAGTTGATATGTAGTGCATGTATCCACAATATATACAGTTGATATGTAGTGCATGTATCCACAGTATATACAGTTGATATGTAGTGCATGTATCCACAGTATATACAGTTGATATGTAGTGCATGTATCCACAATATATACAGTTGATATGTAGTGCATGTATCCACAGTATATACAGTTCATATGTAGTGCATGTATGCACAATATATACAGTTCATATATAGTGCATGTATCCACAATATATACAGTTGATATGTAGTGCATGTATCCACAATATATACAGTTGATATGTAGTGCATGTATCCACAATATATACAGTTGATATGTAGTGCATCTATCCACAATATATACAGTTGATATGTAGTGCATGTATCCACAATATATACAGTTCATATGTAGTGCATGTATCCACAATATATACAGTTCATATGTAGTGCATGTATCCACAATATATCAGCCAGTGAGAATGACTGTACCCTCTCTTTTAGGCATCTGCTGGAGGTAGAGATGAAGACATCCGCTCTGAGAGCGTCTCTGCAGTGTCTGGACCAGGCTGCCAATGACATCAAGATGACCATCAGTCGCGCCATGCAAGAGAAGGAACTAGTGTTGGACAAGTATCAGAAGATCCAGGACTTTGGCAAGCTTGCTGTGAGTGGTGTCCCACGCGATGGATTCCTTTAGCTTGTCCTTCTTAATCTCACTATAATTGCTTGCTGTGAGTGGTGTCCCACGCGATGGATTCCTTTAGCTTGTCCTTCTTAATCTCACTATAATTGCTTGCTGTGAGTGGTGTCCCAAACTATGGATTCCTTTAGCTTGTCCTTATTCTTAATCTCACCATAATCAAGGTAGCGTATGTCTGTGTGGGGGATATTAACGTTTCTCTCCCAAATAGTTTGAATCTCGGGTGCCACACTCTATTACCCCTCCAAAGAAAAGTATTGTCTTTTTTCCTAATTCCCCATTGGTGAAGCTCAGAAGCATTTTTGGAATTGCATTTTCCTACTATTTGTGAGATAATTGTTAGACGCCACATGTAAATATAAGGCTGTTCTATGTCTTAGTTGCCTGCAACTCATTCCAATGCAGTTTTAAAAAGTTAGTTCGTTAACATGAACACACCCTTGGAGGAGGGAAGGTAGAAAAATACTTGTATATAGGTCAAGGTTAAAGGTCAATGTGGCAACCATGGTGACTAGGTGATGAACTAATTACCAAGGTCAATAAGTGCCCCTTGTTGGATAAGTGGTGATCTATAAAATAGATAAAATGTAATTATTAAATAGGCCAATGAATAAGTCTTTGTGCATGCACAATGATCTTATTTCTGGTGGCGGATACATGGTGAGCTATTTTCCCTGGTATAGCGCCCTCTGTTGTATATATGGTAAACATTTATGGAATGGTATTATGTGTGTGTGTAATGATGTCATATCCATGATTGTTTCAGGACACGAAGCAGAACGAGATCCGGGTGTTGGTGAAGCAGAATCTCGCGGCACAAACGAAGCTGGAGTCTCATCAGATAGAGGTGGGCCTTCTCTCTACCATCCTCTCTTCCTCCTTGGTCCTTGTACAGGGGTGAGGGTCAGGTATAGTACTGTCGAACCACTCATTCTGTTCCCTCCATAACTCCCTGTCAGCAGTCCCCCTCCTCTCCCGATATTCTCATGTCCCTCCTCACACAGTCCTCCCATCTCAGCTGTTGCCTTCTCCTGCATCCTTGGTGTTGTTCCGCCTCTGCTCTTTGTAAGTTTGCCAGCATCCATCCTTGCCAAGTGGCCTCCCCATCTCATCCTTCTCACCAGTCTTCCAGTTAGGCTGCATTCAGTCCCAACCACTCTCCTCAGGCTGGTCATCCTTCTTCTGTCCACCCTCTGTGTTCTTGTCATCCTTCGTCTAGCCACCCTCTGTGTTCTTGTCATCCTTCGTCTAGCCACCCTCTGTGTTTTTGTCATCCTTATTCTGTTCACCCTCTGTGTTCTTGTCATGCTTCCTCTGTCCACCCTCTGTGTTCTTGTC
Source organism: Escarpia spicata (assembly GCA_963995525.1). NCBI lineage: Eukaryota > Metazoa > Annelida > Polychaeta > Sabellida > Siboglinidae > Escarpia > Escarpia spicata. The sequence continues at coordinate 698,844 of OZ023217.1, forward strand.
ATCCTTCTTCTGTCCACCCTCTGTGTTCTGGTCATCCTTCCTCTGTCCACCCTCTGTGTTCTTGTCATCCTTCTTCTGGCCACCCTCTGTGTACTTGTCATCCTTCTTCTGGCCACCCTCTGTGTTCTGGTCATCCTTCTTCTGTCCACCCTCTGTGTTCTTGTCATCCTTCCTCTGTCCACCCTCTGTGTTCTTGTTATCTTTCCTCTGTCCACCCTCTGTGTTCTGGTCATCCTTCCTCTGTCCACCCTCTGTGTTCTGGTCATCCTTCTTCTGGCCACCCTCTGTGTTCTTGTCATCCTTCCTCTGTCCACCCTCTGTGTTCTTGTTATCTTTCCTCTGTCCACCCTCTGTGTTCTGGTCATCCTTCCTCTGTCCACCCTCTGTGTTCTGGTCATCCTTCTTCTGGCCACCCTCTGTGTTCTGGTCATCCTTCTTCTGTCCACCCTCTGTGTTCTTGTTATCTTTCCTCTGTCCACCCTCTGTGTTCTGGTCATCCTTCCTCTGTCCACCCTCTGTGTTCTGGTCATCCTTCTTCTGGCCACCCTCTGTGTTCTGGTCATCCTTCTTCTGTCCACCCTCTGTGTTCTTGTCATCCTTCCTCTGTCCACCCTCTGTGTTCTGGTCATCCTTCTTCTGTCCACCCTCTGTGTTCTTGTCATCCTTCCTCTGTCCACCCTCTGTGTTCTTGTTATCTTTCCTCTGTCCACCCTCTGTGTTCTGGTCATCCTTCCTCTGTCCACCCTCTGTGTTCTGGTCATCCTTCTTCTGGCCACCCTCTGTGTTCTTGTCATCCTTCTTCTGGCCACCCTCTGTGTTCTGGTCATCCTTCTTCTGTCCACCCTCTGTGTTCTTGTCATCCTTCCTCTGTCCACCCTCTGTGTTCTTGTTATCTTTCCTCTGTCCACCCTCTGTGTTCTTGTCGTCCTTCCTCTGTCCACCCTCTGTGTTCTGGTCATCCTTCTTCTGGCCACCCTCTGTGTTCTTGTCATCCTTCTTCTGGCCACCCTCTGTGTTCTGGTCATCCTTCTTCTGTCCACCCTCTGTGTTCTTGTCATCCTTCCTCTGTCCACCCTCTGTGTTCTGGTCATCCTTCTTCTGTCCACCCTCTGTGTTCTTGTCATCCTTCCTCTGTCCACCCTCTGTGTTCTTGTCATCCTTCCTCTGTCCACCCTCTGTGTTCTTGTCATCCTTCTTCTGTCCACCCTCTGTGTTCTTGTCGTCCTTCCTCTGTCCACCCTCTGTGTTCTTGTCGTCCTTCCTCTGTCCACCCTCTGTGTTCTTGTCATCCTTCCTCTGTCCACCCTCTGTGTTCTTGTCACCCTTCCTCTGTCCACCCTCTGTGTTCTTGTCATCCTTCTTCTGTCCACCCTCTGTGTTCTTGTCATCCTTCCTCTGTCCACCCTCTGTGTTCTTGTCATCCTTCTTCTGTCCACCCTCTGTGTTCTTGTTATCTTTCCTCTGTCCACCCTCTGTGTTCTTGTTATCTTTCCTCTGTCCACCCTCTGTGTTCTTGTCATCCTTCCTCTGTCCACCCTCTGTGTTCTTGTCATCCTTCTTCTGGCCACCCTCTGTGTTCTTGTCATCCTTCTTCTGTCCACCCTCTGTGTTCTTGTTATCTTTCCTCTGTCCACCCTCTGTGTTCTTGTCATCCTTCTTCTGGCCACCCTCTGTGTTCTTGTCATCCTTCTTCTGTCCACCCTCTATGTTCTTGTCAACCTTCTTCTGTCCACCCTCTGTGTACTTGTCATCATTATTCTGTCCACCCTCTGTGTTCTTGTCAACCTTCTTCTGTCCACCCTCTGTGTTCTTGTCATCCTTCTATCCACCCTCTATGTTCTTGTCAACCTTCTTCTGTCCACCCTCTGTGTTCTTGTCATCCTTATTCTGTCCACCCTATATGTTCTTGTCAACCTTCTTCTGTCCACCCTCTGTGTTCTTGTCATCCTTCTTCTGTCCACCCTCTATGTTCTTGTCAACCTTCTTCTGTCCACCCTCTGTGTTCTTGTCATTCTTTGGACCCACCTGTTCTCACAAACTTGCAGCGTCAGTCTGTCCAGTCTGTCAAGTCCTAGTCGCAGGCTTTGCTTCCACCTCCCCTCTGGCTAATTCCAACCACAACCCACAACACCTCTACGTGCAGCGTGTCTCGATGTGTGACGGTCTAACTCATCACATCATGCACAGTTTCTTAATATATATTTCTAGTTATGTTTATATCATTACTATTCAGTCACATTTGTTGTTAGTGTAAATGTCATTACCAAAGACAATAGCTATCTAATCAGCTACGTCGAACTGAAGATTTCACATATTTACGCCTGCATTTGTTACTACACTACCACCACTTGGACTGTAACTGATCCGTATGACTATATGTTACTACACTACCACCACTTGGACTGTAACTGATCCGTATGACTATATGTTACTACACTACCACCACTAGGACTGTAGCTGATCCGTATCACTATATGTTACTACACTACCACCACTAGGACTGTAGCTGATCCGTATCACTATATGTTACTACACTACCACCACTTGGACTGTAACTGATCCGTATGACTATATGTTACTACACTACCACCACTAGGACTGTAGCTGATCCGTATCACTATATGTTACTACACTACCACCACTAGGACTGTAGCTGATCCGTATCACGATATGTTACTACACTACCACCACTAGGACTGTAGCTGATCCGTATCACGATATGTTACTACACTACCACCACTAGGACTGTAGCTGATCCATATCACGATATGTTACTACACTACCACCACTAGGACTGTAGCTGATCCGTATCACGATATGTTACTACACTACCACCACTAGGACTGTAGCTGATCTGTATCACTATATGTTACTACGCTACCACCACTAGGACTGTAGCTGATCCGTATCACTATATGTTACTACACTACCACCACTAGGACTGTAGCTGATCCGTATCACGATATGTTACTACACTACCACCACTAGGACTGTAGCTGATCCGTATCACGATATGTTACTACACTACCACCATTAGGACTGTAGCTGATCCGTATCACGATATGTTACTACACTACCACCACTAGGACTGTAGCTGATCCGTATCACTATATGTTACTACACTACCACCACTAGGACTGTAGCTGATCCGTATCACGATATGTTACTACACTACCACCACTAGGACTGTAGCTGATCCGTATCACGATATGTTACTACACTACCACCACTAGGACTGTAGCTGATCCGTATCACGATATGTTACTACACTACCACCACTAGGACTGTAGCTGATCCGTATCACTATATGTTACTAGACTACCACCACTAGGACTGTAGCTGATCTGTATCACTATATGTTACTACACTTCCACCACTTGGACTGTAGCTGATCTGTATCACTATATGTTACTACACTACCACCACTTGGACTGTAGCTGATCTGTATCACTATATGTTACTACACTTCCACCACTTGGACTGTAGCTGATCTGTATCACTATATGTTACTACACTTCCACCACTAGGACTGTAGTTGATCCGTATCACTGTATCACTGTATCACTATATGTTACTACACTACCACCACTTGGACTGTAGCTGATCTGTATCACTATATGTTACTACACAACCACCACTAGGACTGTAGCTGATCCGTACCACTATACTATGTTCGAAATTGGGCTTTCTTCACTCGCATATTTACAGGTTAACATCATTAGACAACACGCATTAATAAATTATCCAGATTCTGTTCTGACCAACTGGGCTAGCCTCATTGTACCTTCACTTGTTTCACCTGAAATGAGGGGACATTAGTATGGTTTAGGGTACGATTTGTGGGCCGTACCAAAAAGCATACGTTCTTATATAGTGATGGCTCTACGAAGCAGGGAGTGGCAGTCGAGGAGTTAGAATCCAGACCGGCAGTCAACGGAACCAGGGTTCAAATCCTGGTATACACCACTGATTCAAAACTTGGGAAAGTTTGTTTATCTCACGTTGCCTGTGTCTTTTGGTAGAGGCACTATAAGCTAAGGGTTCCTTCTATCTGGTCTCCAGAGGAAGTAAAGGAGCCCTGGCTGTAGTGCTAGGTACTAGTGCATATAAATGGCTATACGCAGAAACTGCAGCGTGGCTGAAAACTTCCCAGAGAAGTCGAGATGGTGTTCGATTGAACAGTTCTGCAAGGGAGTAAAGTGTAAAGTGCTTTGAGCAGTCCTGAGGACTGGATACTGCGCTATATAAGAAGATGCCTTTTTCCTGATACACGTGACCACCCGCCCTAGTGAACAGGGCATGAAGTCACACAGGTCTATTATGCAAACAATCCAAAACTGGCTGTCTCATCAATTTTTTGATTTTGGCAGAAATGAATACCTTATAATGTAAATTTTTAATGTCTAGTTTATTTTAAAAAAAATTGTAAAAATTACCTCGTTTCTCAAAAGATTTGCATATTTAAGGTTTATTTTTTTAGGAATAAATAAAAAACTACTGAAAATATTTTAACAAATGAGTTAAAGGTTTAAAGCTCGGGATCTATGAATCCAAAAATAGTACAAAACTCCATTTCACAATTTTGCAACTTAACACCCACTTTGCTGTGGTATATCACATGTGATCGTGTACTGATTGTGGTCAAGCTCGAAAAAAAATGTTGCCAGTCCAAAAATATTGTGGTAGATACATACGTTTGCACAATCCAGTGCAAGTGTGCTTGGTATATATATATATATATATGTAAGGTTGACAAACATTTTAAAAGCGTAATCATCATATGAATAATAGTAACAGTCAATAATGAATAAGTCCTCAACTTTGCACACATCCAAATTCAAATTTCAACCCATCCAAAAATAAACCCAACCTGTCCAAATGGTGGGTGGACAGGTCTCTAAATGTAGCTGTGAATGTAATTTTATATGGTCATATTCTGTTGTTGTTGTGACCAGGTGCTGAAGTACTTGGAGCGGACAGTGTGTGGGGATTCAAAGGTGACAGCTCAGCTGTCAAAGCAGCTGCATGACAACGTCATCAAGGAGGTTGAGAGTTTCTCTACTCACACGCAACCAATGCCTGTCTACTCTCTCGTCGACAGGTTCGTCAAATGTTTCAAGATTCGACGACAAGAGTGCGATCTCTATTTAAAATAATTCTTATTATAATTACCCTCCGCCCCCTCCCATACCCCCTTTCTTCTGCCTACCACCCTACCTCTACTATACCCCCTTTCTTCTGCCTACCACCCTACCTCTATGTCCTCTACCCCTTCCCACATTCAAGAGATCTTAAAATTGCGCTGGACATCTTCGCAGTCTCCATGCAACGTAATTATCAGTGTATTGATGTTGGCCATAAAAGGAAGTAGTATTTTTAATTCATTTATTGATTTTGCAATTCTACACTATTTATGTATTTTAATATGTTACAAAGCGCCACGGACAATTTTGAATCTGGCGCTATACCAAATAAAATGTATTATTTTCACTATTTTTAGCAAAAAATAACAGTTACAGCAGTCTAGGAAGTGCTGGGCACCGATTGGTCTATCGTCGGGAACTATGAGATATCACAAGAAACCCCCACTTGGAGAGAAAATTCTGAGTAAACGACTGGCATGATTGCAGTTGCACGTGGTTAATTTGTACTAACTCTTAGGTGCATAGGTGCCAATTATTACCTGCTGTTTGCCTTTAACTGCTGGCACGAGACATGCATCAAACTGTTGGTGGAAGTGCTACTGGGTCGTTCTTCCAAACAATATTACGTTGTTTACATCCTTGTTTCAGCGCTTACAAATTGCCAACTGTTGAACTGTCAATCAACCGTTTCCATGGCAACCAGAGCAGCACAACTGGTCAATACTTGGAGAAGGTGCTTAATGGAGTGGACCTTCCCCTTTACCAGGTATGTGTTATGTGTCCCTTCATTCACATTGCCGTGTTTGTTGCAGGCATTGGCGATCACGACCCTTCATGTTCCACAGTTGCAGGCCTCTTGTAACAGTTCTGTTGTATGTCATCCTAGCCACGCTGCCCTCATATGTTATCAGATACACTTACACTGGCAGTATAGTTGAGTGAGGCGTACACACATACATATACACACATACATATACACACGTGTACACATATACACACATACATATGCATACATATACATACACACACACACATACATATAGTACACAGTATACATAGTGTGGTGGTGTGTGTCGTGTGTGTCGTCTTGTGTTATGTATGTTGATGTATGTGGTGTGGTGTGGTGTGGTGTGTCATGTATGGTGGTGTCGTGTGGTGTCGTGTGTGTCGTGTATGGTGGTGTGGTGTGTGTGTCATGTATGGTGGTGTGGTGTGGTGTGTGTCGTGTATGGTGGTGTGGTGTGGTGTGTGTGTCATGTATGGTGGTATGGTGTCGTGTATGGTGGTGTGGTGTCGTGTGTGTCATGTATGGTAGTGTGGTGTGGTGTGGTGTGGTGTGGTGTGTGTGTCAAGTATGTTGGTATGGTGTCGTGTGTGTCGTGTATGGTGGTGTGGTGTCGTGTGTGTCATGTATGGTGGTGTGGTGTGGTGTGTGTGTCATGTATGGTGGTGTGGTGTCGTGTGTGTCGTGTATGGTGGTGTGGTGTGTGTGTCATGTATGTTGGTATGGTGTCGTGTGTGTCGTGTATGGTGGTGTGGTGTCGTGTGTGTCATGTATGGTGGTGTGGTGTGGTGTGTGTGTCATGTATGTTGGTATGGTGTCGTGTATGGTGTGGTGTCGTGTGTGTCATGTATGGTGGTGTGGTGTGGTGTGGTGTGTGTGTCATGTATGGTGGTGTGGTGTCGTGTGTGTCGTGTATGGTGGTGTGGTGTGTGTGTCATGTATGTTGGTATGGTGTCGTGTGTGTCGTGTATGGTGGTGTGGTGTCGTGTGTGTCATGTATGGTGGTGTGGTGTGGTGTGTGTGTCATGTATGTTGGTATGGTGTCGTGTGTGTCGTGTATGGTGGTGTGGTGTCGTGTGTGTCATGTATGGTGGTGTGGTGTCGTGTGTGTCATGTATGGTGGTGTGGTGTGGTGTGTATGTCATGTATGGTGGTGTGGTGTGGTGTGGTGTGTGTGTCATGTATGGTGGTGTGGTGTGGTGTGGTGTGGTGTGTGTGTCATGTATGGTGGTGTGGTGTCGTGTGTGTCGTGTATGGTGGTGTGGTGTGTGTGTCATGTATGTTGGTATGGTGTCGTGTGTGTCGTGTATGGTGGTGTGGTGTCGTGTGTGTCATGTATGGTGGTGTGGTGTGGTGTGTGTGTCATGTATGTTGGTATGGTGTCGTGTGTGTCGTGTATGGTGGTGTGGTGTCGTGTGTGTCATGTATGGTGGTGTGGTGTCGTGTGTGTCATGTATGGTGGTGTGGTGTGGTGTGTATGTCATGTATGGTGGTGTGGTGTCGTGTGTGTCGTGTATGGTGTGTGTGGTGTGTGCCTATATGTGCTAGCACTGATGGTGGTCACTGCCAGAGCATCACAGCCAAGGGTGCATATTGTCCCCAATTATTCTCTTACACTAGTATCAAGGGTTAACTGTGTCTTCAGGCCCCAGAATGTGTGCTACTGCGAGTGATAGAGCGACTGAACGAACTGGACGAGTTACAGATGACCTTGACCCGCTGCGTGCGTCTAGACTCGGGGCGTGAGAGCAACGAAGGCTGGAGTCTACTGCGCCACATGAAAGGTAATTCTCTTGACCAGAACGGGGTCACCCCATAAGTTCACAAGGTCACAAAATATGTTAAACATTACGTAGGTCATCGCTACATATTGGGGGAATTGCTACAGTGGTGCCACCTAGAAAATGAAACATGAATGTAAATTGATGCGAATAGCAATTTCAGATGGTAAAAATTGTGAGTCCCACTCCTCGTATTGGTGGTAAGTTTTTGGTGCTTCACAAACTGATGAGAAGGTTTCTAGTCTGTTGTTTTAGTGACAAAGTCTGGTCTTAGAATTAACACATGTATTTATGAATACTGTGGAATCTACATATCAGGACTCTGGATGTGAAAAAGAGAATAGGACAAACAACTTAGAAATCCCTATTCAGACCTATAGTTTTATTCGCGGATATACCCACCCGTATGGAACATCGGAAATATATGGAACTTTCTGTTCCATTTATTTCCCAAAAATATATGAAACTGTCCCATTTATTTCCAGTTTTCCTTATATCACTTAGGAACGGTGTCCTGAGTTTGCAAAGTCCAAAAACCATTTGTAACCATAGCAACAGTGTCATGTCAGTTGAATCCAATGAGTATTGGTTGTGATTTTGTAATTCACAAAATCGTCAGTGCCACACCATGCATTGGTGGGGTGGGGGATGGGGGTGGGGGTGGTTTGAAAAATACAATCTGATGAGACCATATATAATATGGGATATATCTTCTTTGAACTCGACTGTAAGCGCACTAATAAAATACTAAATGAATTTGTACAGTGCCGTAAACGTAGACAAAAGTCCATTCAGAGGCTCTGAAAAATACATAAAATACATTCAAGTGCAAAAACTGATTAGTTGGATAAATGATAATAAATATACATAAGCAGAATAAATGTAATATAAATATATGTAAACTAGCGGAATAAATACTGAACAAATTAAAACATGATGTAATACCTGCATTGTAAAATGTATATAAGTTAATTAGATAAATAGCAACTTACGAACAGTCCTAACACATTTGATTCATTGTCCTTTTGTGTGTCAGACGTGAGACGTGAAGTGGTGGAACACGACAGGAAGCAGCTAGAGACAGTTGTTCCACTGCTAGAGAAGCACGTGTCGCGGGCGCCCAAGGCTCTCAGTGCCTGTCTGCAACTACAGGACACAGTCACCAAGTGGTATATACTCTAACACAGCGTTGGGATCATCTCAGAATGTTGATGTCCGATATCAGACAAAATTTCTTTCATCTGGCGTCAACCTCCCCCCCCCAGATGAAAGTTTGTAAACATTGATAACGTGATATCAATGTATTAACAGTATTGGTCCGAAGTGTAAGATATTGATGTCTGACGCCAGGTGAAAACTGCCTCTCACCCCTTCCCCCAAACGAAAGTAATTTAATCCGATATTGGACATCAACGTACTGAGATTATCCCTTAGGTCTTACGGCCATCACTTAGACAATTGCACTGGCTTCTGATTATCTATCGAATCAACTTTTAAGATGTCCACTGTTACATATTATGGCCTTTCCTCACAACAACCATCCTATTTGGCTAGTCTCTTGCGTCTTTCTAATATCTGTTCAGTTCAGCTCACTTTCTTCCCAAGATTAAGCATAAAATTGGCAAGGCTTTTTATGTAGCTGCAACTAGTCTGAAATGAACTCCCTATTACTTTATGTAGCTGCACCTAAAGTCTGGAATGAACTCCCTATTACTTTATGTAGCTGCACCTAAAGTCTGGAATGAACTCCGTATTACTTTATGTAGCTGCACCTAAAATCTGGAATGAACTCCGTATTACTTTATGTAGCTGCACCTAATGTCTGGAATAAACTCCCTATTACTTTTAAATCAACAGATACAGTTGCCACCTTTCATAAAAAAACTCAACTTATTGATTTGAAATTGCATTCCCATACCAAATCTTTGGTAGTCTCCTGCTCTAATAGCGACTCTTGTTCATTTCTGTTAATGATTTTGTTGAATGATTCTTGTATGTTGCGCCTCTGAGATAAGGTTCCTGGTGAAACAGGTGTTATAGAAATCTATTATTATAGTAAGGATAAGTTTATTTGTCCCAATTTGTACCAGTTAATGTTTGATGACTGTTCAATGTTAGTAGAGTGCAGTAGCACAGTAGCTAGAGCGTTGCATTCAAAATGATGTGTTTGGGTTCAAATCCCCTTGTTTGTTGCCCTTTTGAATCTTGGGCGATTTTGTACATTCCACATTGCTTCAGTTCACTCAGCTGTATGAATGAGTACCTGGCTATAGACAGTGGTGGATATTTGTGTACAAAGAGTCTTCATGTAGTAATTGCAGCATAGCTGAATGATTCCCAGAGAAGTGGAGATGTCCATATCCAGTCCTCAGGACGACTCAAAGTTATTTACACTTTACTCCCTGGCAGACCTGTTCCATTGAACGTATTCAGCCATGCTGCAATTAATGTGCGAAATCTGTTCGTAGACATATCAACCACTGTGTATAGCCAGGTGCTCCTTCATACAGCTGAGTGAACTGGAGCGATGCAGAGTGAAGAACGAACGTGCCCAAGGTTTGACACAGCAGCACAGGATTTGAACCCGGGTTCTTGCGGTCGAGAGTCCGATGCTCTAGCAGCCGTGTCACTGCTCCACACGCAGCGTTACGTAGCGTCTCCCATGAGCCGTGTCACTGTGCTCCACACGCAGCGTTACGTAGCGTCTCCCGTGAGTGACTGTGTCTTTGTCGTAGGTGGGACCAGCCGGGCCAACACTGCGTGGTCAAGCGGGCAGTGGACAATCTGACACTGGAGCAGTGGACAAAGAGGTGGACACTGGCAGTGACAGAGCTCAGACAACTACAGCTGCAGGCCTGACCAGCACCACTGGACACTCACAAAGTCCCGGTGGAACGTGTCACTATGAGCTCATAAGGGACTCTATCACTAAACAGAATCTGTTGTTATTAAAGAGAATTGTCAAAATGCAAAAAGCCTTATCACTGGTCTTATCATTAACTATTTCCTTGGTACACCGGCAAAAAAGTGCATCTTGGTATTGACAGTTCTTGATCTAGAAGATCACTGTTAAGAAGTATTCCGATTCAGCATCCTGGTGTTGACAGTTACTGGTCTAGATGATCACTGTTAAGAACCAATTTAAAGAACAAAATGGGTCTGGCGAAAGTATGAACTCATAAGAATGTTAGTGAAACTCTCCAGTTGTGTTGCAGTTTCCACAATGCCAAAGTAAACTTCATATTCACATCTGGTAATGTTAGGCATTTACAGATGACGCAGGGTTCTATTTGAAGACATGACATTTGCTTGTAAAAATGGGATACAGGGAACCTTACTTTACGGTCACCTCAGTAATACAGCCACCTCGCAACTAAGGTCACCCTGGGATAGTCCCAGATTATTTCTGTAACAGTAAAGAATAGCACAAGTAATCTCGCTAATGAGGTCACCTTGCCATACAGGTCACTTTTACCCAGTGCCGAGGGTGACCTTAATAGAGAGGTTCCACTGTGTTTGTTCTGTGTGGTATCATTTGTGTCAGCTAGTGCACTGGACCGTTGCACCTGGTGTACAAATCCACTGTCCCATATCACAAGAAGAACCTCTGGGTACATCACTATGGCACCTTTCATGATCGAGTGAGGAGGGTTGGTGCAAATAGAAAGTAGACCATTGGTTAATAGAATGGTTTTAACGGTCAGCAGCCAATCAGCCTGTACTAATGTAATGTTAAGATTTGTTGGGATCTTGTAATAAATGTTGCAAAATGCGGCATACAATGAGTTTATCGCTCACTTGTTCATTATTAAGGCACTACAACTACAAAGAATCGGAATATTTGTTTCTGCAGGATATTCCAGTGCACTGAGGCACAAACCCGGTGCAGTAGAAACGAATAAACCCAATGTTGTATGTTGATTATTATGTCCCATCATTTCAGGCAGTGTGTATAGTTAAAGAACATTGAGCATTATAAAGAAAGCAACACAATTGTTTATATAAAAAAGTAACTTTTATAATGAAAACATTGAACAAAGAATACACAATATGTCAGCATCAACGACATGTCAGCATCAACAACACATCACTCAGAAGAACTAACCCAGATGTAACAAGAGAAACATGAAGTGGTGACTGATATATACAGTATGTGAACAAAATGTCACATTACAGTTACACAGACACTGTACAGAATACACTAATAAATGTGTACACACTTAGCCTTTTATGTTCTTTTAGTACAACACATTGTAGAAGTAGTTTTTTTTATAGTAATACATCTGTTTTCTAAACAGTTGGTCAATTCAAGCCGACTAGTAGAGGTTGCCTGAATTAACTGGATGTGGTGGAATGCTTTGTAAATTAAGTTGTGACGTACAGCAGATTCACTCTACAGCAATCACCCAGTGACTGACACAGAATGGCCTGATTATAGGGGTGACCTCATTAGGTAGGCCATATACACAGAAGACCTGTTCTTGGGCAACTGTGTGACTGTACATACATGCATATTCTCATCTAAAGTGTTCAGCATTATTGTTGTGGACTTTTTTAATATTAAAAATAAGTTTTGTTCACATTCTGTAGGAATTAATTGGCCACAGAGGTCTGTAATAATAGGTAATATACATATTTTATTGGCTGATGTTAACAAAGTGTGGTGGCCGTTTTATATTCATAACTGGTCCACTACAGAGATGCTTTAAAGAATTAGAAATGGAACAATCAAACAGACTGACAAAGTGCCCATTTTCAAGGATGGCCATTTCCGAGAGGTAGCCTCCGAGGGTTTCTACAAAAATAAATTTGTTACAGTAATTATTAGCCAAGGCAGCGCAACCAGACGTACGGAAGACAACTACAAGTAACTTTCACAAGACGTGATTCATAAACAATCTTCCAACGATACGAGACACACAACTGTATCCAAACAAGTCAACAGTGAATAAATAACAATATTAGGGGGCAATGTGGACACATCTTATGACTGAATCGCAGGTTAATAAAATGAAGGTCTATGAAACAATGACCATGTTCATTGTTTTCCGCGGCTGAAACAAGTCTGTAAAATCTTTTGCTTGCACCTTGGAATTCTGGTGTGGACTGTTAGTAAATGGCAATGTTACATAGTGCTCTATGGCTAATGTAGATATGGTCAAACTAATTAAACCACTCATGTTATTATCCTTTAAGTTATAAATATGGAACAAATATAAATAATCTATAGACTGGAAATGTAGTTTTCGACCTTGGTCTTGGTGTAGTGAATATGCTACCCGGGATCACTTGATATATTGCCAGAATACACCAGTATACTATTTCGAGACAAATTATGTGTATGTTTTCTGAGATTCGAGGAGGACGAACAATTCAATTCCTGACGGAGACTGCTGTGAGTTTCAATTTCATGGTTGTTATAAAAAAATTTGATTGATATCAAATTATGGCGTGTATTTCTGCTAATACTGGCAATATATACAGTGGCACCCCTGGTGTTCTGTCCCTAGAATTACTCGTAGTCGCTGGCCGACATGTCTCGGAGTGGGTTTCGGCTCTTATTTGTCTTCTCCCTGAGCTTAGCCTGAAGCAGGATGTGCTGCACCACGCCGATGCGAATGTCCATCTGTGTCGTCTCTAGTTTCAGTTTCTGTATCGCTTGTTTCACTTTCACCAAAGGAGCTGCAACAGACACACAGGACATTACTGGACGTTATTCAGAATAGTTCTTTTTAATTCAAAATATTTTCAACACAGAAAGGACGTAGACAACATAAAATTAGAAATACACAAGGAGTGGGAAAAAGATGTATGTCTACCGTCAACAGATTCACCCTTACAGACCACACAATGACAGAAAACCACATCAAAGACTGGGAGGAAGCAAAAATAATGGACTAGGAACCCAACCAAAGAATTTGATACATCAAAGAAGCCATTTGGATAAGAAAGACCAGAACACTCAGATGAGGGCAATTGCGATGTATGACGATGTCACAGGTACTAAAGAAATCGACATACAATGTCGAACAAAAGCCTTTACCAGGTAAAATACCATTTGGATATGCCAAAATGAAATATTTTGAGTGACAGGTGAAACCTTACACGACGTGAACCAGAACCAGGTGGATACAAGACAGCAGCAGCCTCGACTACAAAGTACGATGGATGGTTTCATGAGTCAGGAAGAAATGTTGCCTTTTCGGTTGCTGCACCATCTTTGTGGAACTTGTCCCTATTGGTGTTAAGTCAGTAAGAAATATAGTTTCATTTTGTCATTTAAAAACCTATTTTTAATACTGCATATCCTCCTTAGCAATTCCAACCATCTGCTGACGACTTTTGTTCTGGACTTGACAAAGTGAATGCTTAATTGCTTAGAATGCTGCACCACTGAGCTCTCATTGTCCGAGGATGTTAGCACTAAAGAAGTAATTATTATTATTTAGTACTGCTTCAACCCTCCCCCCACCAATAATGGACTTGTGATTTTTTAAATTGCTATTAGCATCAAATTGCATAAAGATGCGTGTCGCTAGCTGACGCCAATGTTGTAATTAACTAACCATGATAGGTGGAGATGACTCGTGGGGGCGGAACTGTGGGCACTTTCACTAAGATAATGGGCTGATAAGAAAAATCCTTCATTACAAAAAGGAATATGTTGTTAAATTTAAGGAACTTTTCAAAATGCAAAAATCGACTATATTATCACAGAGGACACAAATTCTGGGACACACCTGTCAAACTTCCCCAGTGGCGCACCCTGGTGTTGACAGTTTTCAATATCAAAGATTTAACGAGCGAAATAAATTTTAAAGACAAAAATTTGACTTATGAGCTCATAAGAACGTTAGTGAATTGGTTCACATAGCAAGTGGTGTGGGAAGTGGCAGGGGAATAAGAGAGGAGAGACTGAACCAGACTTACTTCCATCAGTCATACTGCTTCCTCTCTCCTCCATCTCCATTTTTATATGCTCCAGCTCCTCTGTCACCTGAAACAGAAAGTTAAAGTTACCATTCACAAACATCACAAGTATGATAAAAAAGTGAAAGCTGCCTGTCAGATATCACAGGTATCACAAACAGAAAGTGAGTTACTAGTCATAAACATCACATGTATGACAAACAGAAACCAAAAGTTACCAATCAGACATCACAGGTACCACAAACAGAAAGTGAGTTACTAGTCATAAACATCACATGTATGACAAACAGAAACTAAAAGTTACCAATCAGACATCACAGGTACCACAAACAGAAAGTGAGTTACTAGTCATAAACATCACATGTATGACAAACAGAAACCAAAAGTTACCAATCAGACATCACAGGTACCACAAACAGAAAGTGAGTTACTAGTCATAAACATCACATGTATGACAAACAGAAACTAAAAGTTACCAATCAGACATCACAGGTACCACAAACAGAAAGTGAGTTACTAGTCATAAACATCACATGTATGACAAACAGAAACCAAAAGTTACCAATCAGACATCACAGGTACCACAAACAGAAAGTGAGTTACTAGTCATAAACATCACATGTATGACAAACAGAAACTAAAAGTTACCAATCAGACATCACAGGTACCACAAACAGAAAGTGAGTTACTAGTCATAAACATCACATGTATGATAAACAGAAACTAAAAGTTACCAATCAGACATCACAGGTACCACAAACAGAAAGTGAGTTACTAGTCATAAACATCACATGTATGACAAACAGAAACTAAAAGTTACCAATCAGACATCACAGGTACCACAAACAGAAAGTGAGTTACTAGTCATAAACATCACATGTATGATAAACAGAAACTAAAAGTTACCAATCAGACATCACAGGTACCACAAACAGAAAGTGAGTTACTAGTCATAAACATCACATGTATGACAAACAGAAACCAAAAGTTACCAATCAGACATCACAGGTACCACAAACAGAAAGTGAGTTACTGGTCATAAACATCACATGTATGATAAACAGAAACTAAAAGTTACCAATCAGACATCACAGGTACCACAAACAGAAAGTGAGTTACTAGTCATAAACATCACATGTATGACAAACAGAAACTAAAAGTTACCAATCAGACATCACAGGTACCACAAACAGAAAGTGAGTTACTAGTCATAAACATCACATGTATGACAAACAGAAACTAAAAGTTACCAATCAGACATCACAGGTACCACAAACAGAAAGTGAGTTACTAGTCATAAACATCACATGTATGACAAACAGAAACTAAAAGTTACCAATCAGACATCACAGGTACCACAAACAGAAAGTGAGTTACTAGTCATAAACATCACATGTATGATAAACAGAAACTAAAAGTTACCAATCAGACATCACAGGTACCACAAACAGAAAGTGAGTTACTAGTCATAAACATCACATGTATGACAAACAGAAACTAAAAGTTACCAATCAGACATCACAGGTACCACAAACAGAAAGTGAGTTACTAGTCATAAACATCACATGTATGACAAACAGAAACTAAAAGTTACCAATCAGACATCACAGGTACCACAAACAGAAAGTGAGTTACTAGTCATAAACATCACATGTATGATAAACAGAAACTAAAAGTTACCAATCAGACATCACAGGTACCACAAACAGAAAGTGAGTTACTAGTCATAAACATCACATGTATGATAAACAGAAACTAAAAGTTACCAATCAGACATCACAGTGTAGAATGCCCGGGGTCTACTATTATTTCCCTTTGTCGCATCTGCCTATTCCGTTTGTAGACTCAGTATTCTAATTTGGGCACGTATTGCAACGTTCTTCCTTTGCGTTGATTTCCTAGACAATTTAGACATCGACCTACTCAGTTCAGCCAATGTGTCATTGTCTAATAGAAATCAGATACTCACAGAGGAAGGTTCTAATTACTCAATTATCGCAGAAGACTTTCCACTGTTCGTTTCAAGAACTTTAATACAGACAGCACAATACAGATCAGTAGAACCAATACTGGTCCATCGGAACCAGACGAGGTGTTACATGATTCTCACGTGCAAGTGTTCCGCAAGTCCTCCTCCCAATCCCAATCGCGCACTACTCTTTCCTTAAATACTCCCTACTTCCCTCTCTTCCTAGTGACTCGCGATTCCCATTGGTCAGTGCCTCTTCTGCATTTCTTAATATGGCGCGCTACAGTCGGGCTCGCTACTTGGCTACCTGGCTACCTGGCTACCTGGCTACCTGGCTACCTGTCTACCTGGTCTCTGATCCCGCATTACCTTATCTGCCAACTGACTCATCTCCCGACTATTGTCCAGCCTAGTTATCTTTGGAGATGATCTGAGCTAAACCTATGGGAACATCCTGTATCTCAGATCTAATTATAAGAACACAAGCTACTAGACTAAAGCAGTTCTAAGCATACAGTTATTAACATAACTTCCTATATAATAATTACTATATTTCATGGACAAGTAATTACTAGGAATTTATGCAACGCTTAATTCCGTACAACAGGTACCACAAACAGCAAGTGAAAGTAACCAATCATGGATACCACTGGATAAACTTTGTTGAACTGATTAATGTGTTGTACCCACAAACAGACATTAATCTTTCCGAGTATAGATTTTGTTTCAAATTATGGGCATAAGTTACTTTTCTTGCATATACCATATTCATTCTATTAAGCGTACACGCCCTAATTAGAATACATCCCTCTTTTAGCAGCATATGACACGCTGGCAGTGATCAAAAAAGATCCACAATTAAAATGTTTTTATAAATGTCACAAAACAAAATAAACACATTTGGGTAACATTTATATCATTTACACAATTACCACATGGAAGATGAGTCTATTCCAGATTGTTTCATGTTTCAAAAAAAAATATTGGCTCGTCACTCGTTATGAGCACCAGCGAGAAGCGTTTCATTTTGGAATAACGGGTCAGATATATTAAATAATGTGAATGCTGTACCTCAGCGAGTGTCCTGGTCCTCTCTGTGACGCCCCCACTGCCCTGGCGGTATCTCTCCTTTGTCTCTGCCAGCTGGTCCTGCATCGTGCGGAACTCAATGAGCTGTTGCTCCAGCTGTGAGTTGAGGTACTTCTCACGAGTGCCGATCTTCTCGAGCGTGCGTGTGATCTCCTCGTACAGTTTGTCGAGGTAGGTGTGGGTCTCCTTCAGCGACGAGTCGATGCCCGACTGATGCACGTGCATCTGTTCTACGTGCACGCGCCAGTCCTGCCACCAAGTAGTGAGACATCTCAATGTTTATACAACCTTTTATTCTTAGGGGTCGTTTATAATTGTTGATATTTACATATTTGCACAGTGTATATATTTGTAGACCCCCATAATTAGTACTTGATCTAACTACAATCGACCTTGTGTGTGTGTATGAGGGTGTATGTAAATGAAGGGGGTGTTAACGTTTTCCTCCTAGTCAGTATATATCTCGAGTGATATTTTTTTAATGAGTTGGTGATTAAGGGTTCTTCCCAGTTGTAGAGTTAGTGCCGTGTATTAAATGGTTGTAAATTGACAGTTCATAACATTACACATTTTTCACATGTACCTATACAACTCTGCACATGTGACGGCTGCTTCCTAGTGTGGGTCTTCTCCCCTCTTTCATATGATACCAATACCTAGAACACAGAATTTATTTCATGCTAGAGGGTTTCATATCTATAGTTACAGATCGCCCACACTACCTTGTTGTCGGTTCTTGCAGTGATCTTGAGCTGAGGTAGAACCCGTTCTACTTCCAATTTCCACTCGGCGGCATCTGTACTAGACTCCATGATCACATCCGGCTTATTTCCGTCTGTCGCCTCCTGGCGGCAGATCAAAGAAATGGCAGAAACCCTCACATTGGCAACAAAGTTAACATAACATTTGTTTTTGTTTTCTTTTTCCCTCATTTATTTAAAACGGTTACATGTGCAACTGATTTATGCGGAATTTATCTCATAAAAATTGTTTAATTAATTCTTTGTAATCACTGAATTATGATTAGTACCATATATTAGTACATCTGTAATGATTATGTTATTGCGCAATTATTAGTTTTGTTCAAAGGTGGCTTGTGTGTTAGCGACATTGGTTGTCTTAATGAATCTCCATCGCATCCCCAGTCCGTTGTCACACAGAAGATATCATAAACTCGTCATAATCATCGTACACGTATGTGTAAATATATTTTGAAATATATGTTTATGGGGTCACAGGAAGACGGCATATAACATGCCATCTGACCACCATGCAACACAACTTTATTTTTTTAAATGGTTGCTTTGTGTATGTTTACTGTTATGTTGTTGCTGCAAAATAAATTGATTTGATTTGAGGTCACTGACCTTTATACCGTTTTAATTCTTTTATAAGATGACTACAATGTCAAGTAAATGTCTTGTCTTTCTGTCTGTCCGACTGTACAGCAACTAAAATGTGGCAATATGTAAATGATGTAAAGAAATTTTAAAGAAGAAGCTGGTGCAAAGTCAACTAAAGTGGGCTGGACACCTGGAGAGATTTGGAGCAGAACAGTTGGTAAAGAAAGCAGATGCCCACAGGGTGGAGGGGAAAAGGATGTGAGGACAATCTATGATGGGTGAATTGTGTAGAGAGATTTGTAGGGATTGAAAGAGAAATGGTGAATGAGAGCAAAAGACAGAGCGGAGTGGAGACTGTTAATGGAGAGAGCAGTGCAAGAAGATTGAAGGGAGTGGAGACTGTTAGTGGAGAGAGCAGTGCAAGAAGATTGAAGGGAGTGGAGACTGTTAGTGGAGAGAGCAGTGCAAGAAGAGTGAGGGGAGTGTAGATTGCTGGTGGAGAGAGCAGTGCAAGAAGATTGAGGGGAGTGGAGACTGTTGGTGGAGAGAGCAGTGCAAGAAGAGCAAGGGGAGTGGAGACTGTTGGTGGAGAGAGCAGTGCAAGAAGAGCGAGGGGAGTGGAGACTGTTGGTGGAGAGAGCAGTGCAAGAAGATTGAGGGGAGTGGAGACTGTTGGTGGAGAGAGCAGTGCAAGAAGAGCAAGGGGAGTGGAGACTGTTGGTGGAGAGAGCAGTGCAAGAAGATTGAAGGGAGTGGAGACTGTTGGTGGAGAGAGCAGTGCAAGAAGATTGAGGGGAGTGGAGACTGTTGGTGGAGAGAGCAGTGCAAGAAGAGCGAGGGGAGTGGAGACTGTTGGTGGAGAGAGCAGTGCAAGAAGATTGAGGGGAGTGGAGACTGTTGGTGGAGAGAGCAGTGCAAGAAGATTGAGGGGAGTGGAGACTGTTGGTGGAGAGAGCAGTGCAAGAAGAGCAAGGGGAGTGGAGACTGTTGGTGGAGAGAGCAGTGCAAGAAGAGCGAGGGGAGTGGAGACTGTTGGTGGAGAGAGCAGTGCAAGAAGATTGAGGGGAGTGGAGACTGTTGGTGGAGAGAGCAGTGCAAGAAGAGCAAGGGGAGTGGAGACTGTTGGTGGAGAGAGCAGTGCAAGAAGATTGAAGGGAGTGGAGACTGTTGGTGGAGAGAGCAGTGCAAGAAGAGCAAGGGGAGTGGAGACTGTTGGTGGAGAGAGCAGTGCAAGAAGATTGAGGGGAGTGGAGACTGTTGGTGGAGAGAGCAGTGCAAGAAGAGCGAGGGGAGTGGAGACTGTTGGTGGAGAGAGCAGTGCAAGAAGATTGAGGGGAGTGGAGACTGTTGGTGGAGAGAGCAGTGCAAGAAGATTGAAGGGAGTGGAGACTGTTAGTGGAGAGGGCAGTGCAAGAAGATTGAGGGGAGTGGAGAGAGCAGTGCAAGAAGAGTGAGGTGAATGTAGATTGCTGGTGGAGAGAGCAGTGCAAGAAGATTGAGGGGAGTGGAGACTGTTGGTGGAGAGAGCAGTGCAAGAAGAGCAAGGGGAGTGGAGACTGTTGGTGGAGAGAGCAGTGCAAGAAGAGCAAGGGGAGTGGAGACTGTTGGTGGAGAGAGCAGTGCAAGAAGAGCGAGGGGAGTGGAGACTGTTGGTGGAGAGAGCAGTGCAAGAAGAGCAAGGGGAGTGGAGACTGTTGGTGGAGAGAGCAGTGCAAGAAGATTGAAGGGAGTGGAGAGAGCAGTGCAAGAAGATTGAAGGGAGTGGAGACTGTTAGTGGAGAGAGCAGTGCAAGAAGAGTGAGGAGAGTGGAGACTGTTAGTGGAGAGAGCAGTGCAAGAAGAGTGAGGTGAATGTAGATTGCTGGTGGAGAGAGCAGTGCAAGAAGATTGAGGGGAGTGGAGACTGTTGGTGGAGAGAGCAGTGCAAGAAGAGCAAGGGGAGTGGAGACTGTTGGTGGAGAGAGCAGTGCAAGAAGAGCGAGGGGAGTGGAGACTGTTGGTGGAGAGAGCAGTGCAAGAAGAGCAAGGGGAGTGGAGACTGTTGGTGGAGAGAGCAGTGCAAGAAGAGCGAGGGGAGTGGAGACTGTTGGTGGAGAGAGCAGTGCAAGAAGAGCAAGGGGAGTGGAGACTGTTGGTGGAGAGAGCAGTGCAAGAAGATTGAGGGGAGTGGAGACTGTTGGTGGAGAGAGCAGTGCAAGAAGAGCGAGGGGAGTGGAGACTGTTGGTGGAGAGAGCAGTGCAAGAAGAGCGAGGGGAGTGGAGACTGTTGGTGGAGAGAGCAGTGCAAGAAGAGCGAGGGGAGTGGAGACTGTTGGTGGAGAGAGCAGTGCAAGAAGAGCGAGGGGAGTGGAGACTGTTGGTGGAGAGAGCAGTGCAAGAAGAGCGAGGGGAGTGGAGACTGTTGGTGGAGAGAGCAGTGCAAGAAGAGCGAGGGGAGTGGAGACTGTTGGTGGAGAGAGCAGTGCAAGAAAAGAGCGAGGGGAGTGGAGACTGTTGGTGGAGAGAGCAGTGCAAGAAGAGCGAGGGGAGTGGAGACTGTTGGTGGAGAGAGCAGTGCAAGAAGAGCGAGGGGAGTGGAGACTGTTGGTGGAGAGAGCAGTGCAAGAAGAGTGAGGGGAGTGGAGAATGTTGGTGGAGAGAGCAGTGCAAGAAGAGTGAGGGGAGTGGAGACTGTTGGTGGAGAGAGCAGTGCAAGAAGAGTGAGGGGAGTGGAGACTGTTGGTGGAGAGAGCAGTGCAAGAAGAGTGAGGGGAGTGGAGACTGTTGGTGGAGAGAGCAGTGCAAGAAGAGTGAGGGGAGTAGAGACTGTTGGTGGAGAGAGCAGTGCAAGAAGAGCGAGGGGAGTGGAGACTGTTGGTGGAGAGAGCAGTGCAAGAAGAGCGAGGGGAGTGGAGACTGTTAGTGGAGCCACCAATTGATGACAACTTAGAAAAGTAAGCAATTATTTCTACTTTCATGAGATAAATTGTTAAAGCCAGTAGTAAATCAGTACCAAGTGTGATGATACACTAGTCAGACTCACCGTCTTTGTTCCGAGTTTTGAAAGGTCGTCCACACCTAGGATGTTTTCTTCCTCTTCAAAGTCACTGTCTTCTTCCGGCTACAAGCAAAAAACAATTATTCACCAATAAACATGTTTAAGATTGATGTATCCAGTACGTCACGGTCTGCCTACATCACAGTCTGCCTACGTCACAATACATCAGTCTTCCTACGTCACAATACATCACAGTCTGTCTACGTCACAATACATCACAGTCTTCCTACGTCACAATACGTCACTGTCTGCCTACATCACAATACATCACAGTCTTCCTACGTCACAATACATCACAGTCTGCCTACGTCACAATACATCACAGTCTTCCTACACCACAATACGTCACTGTCTGCCTATGTCACAATACGTCATGATTTGCCTATGTCACAATACATCACGGTTTGCCTATGTCACAATAACATCTTGTGCGTGACCTCCGTCAAGCTTCCCCTTTGCCACCAATGTTGGTAACGGTTATATACATGAATTACATTACCATTGCTGCACGACATAAATCACACATACAAGAATACAGTTGTCACTTTAGAAACATTGCTTTATGCTTCGTTATAAAGGAACATTTTTGTGGCCAGGATTTACACATGTTCGGCATCAATTTTTTGATGGCTTGACAGAGGTTTTATTAGGTAAAAGGTCATGTGATGGATAGATCAATTGTGCTTCATTGTGATGTCTGCATTCAGGCATGTTTTTTTCTGTCTTTCTTTTGGCTTAGCCCTGTCCCTCTCATCTCTTGGAGTGCTGACACCTGGTGCCAAGGGTGATGATTAGTGGTTTCTGTCTTCTGATTGTAACAACTACCTCTGGGATCTGTACCAGAGATCAGAGGTTTTATGTGCGTGTGCATGCATGATGCGGGCAGGCATGCGCGTGTGCACGTGCACATATACCCAACCGATATGCAGATGTCTAGTAATTAATTATGTTGCAGCATTTATCAATTAGAAGTTCACTGAAGTAATAACTACACTGATTAAATGTTAACAATTAACTAACTTGCGTTAACTATACATGTCTACTTACTTCCTCCTTTGTGTCGTGCATTGTATTCAGATCGAGTTCTGTGTCATCTTCTATGATGTTTTCTTCATCAAGTTCCTCTTCTGGATAAATGGGTCTAAGACAGCACGTCATAACATGATGTTCATAATATTACATGTACCGGCATCAGAAATTCTACTTCACAAGGCTCACTGCTTTAAAAGGAGACAGTCTGTTCATAGTTTTTCATTTATCATTTAATTTAATATTCTTAAGAGTGTAATAACTATATTGAAGGTATATTGCCCAACCAAATTGTGTTTAGTAAGCCCGTAACAATGTTTGCAATTTGGAAGGTACGACCCCGGAGCATGTTCAAACAGTAAACAAAACAGCCAGTTTCAAAACCAACATTATTGGCAATATGGCCGAGTCAGGCTGAATTAACCAATATACCCTTCAATGTCCACGATTTCCCATTTTTGTGTTCTACACAGACTTCCTGTTACAAGTTACTATGCTGGCTAATTCCACGTAGAGGAGCAGATTGTCTCCCTTTAATGTTCATAAGTTATTTTGGTTGGGATAAAACTGTGAATCTAGGAAAAATGTGAAGACGGGCAGCCAAGATGGTACTGACTTTTTCCACGCAAAGTTCTTTGCCTTCAAAGCCTCGTCTGTGAGTCGATCTAATACCCAGATGCACTGTTCGCCCGACCCCGTCTTCAACTTATTGGGCGGGAAGTCAGGGCTATGACCCTAAAACCACACAGAAACCATAACCATAACAAAACTGTTCACTGCCTACCACTGTTCCATTATTTGTTTATTATTTGTTTGTAATTTAATACAATTCTAAATAGTTTATTAATACATGCATGTAAAGCGCCTGAGAGAAATCTTATTAATCCGGTGCTTTATAAATAAATTGTATTATTATACAAAAACAGATGTATGGTATTTAAACAGAGTTGTTGCGAATAAATGTAAATAATAATAAAACAACTTACAAACTGTCGCACTTCTTCCAAAATGCTGGCAATGGTAGCGTTTGGGTCATCGAACTGAAAAAGATGTATTACTATTTTAAACAACACACAACTTCATATCCAGCCATGCCATGATTTGTGTTCCAGGCAATTACTGAAGTGAATTAATTAGTCATTACTGTTACATTGATATGCAACAGTCGAACAATACACAAACATATATCTAGACTTTTGAAATAAGGACCATATCTCGACTCAGCCAAATAGTTCCCATATATATCTGATGTTCCTTGATGTCTAGGGTCAGTCGTGGAAGAGACAGGAGGCATGGAAACGGAGATCAAACAGAGAGTGAGTGCAGCTTGGAGAAATTGGAAGAAATGCAGAGGAGCGTTGTGCGACAGGAGGATGCCAGTGAAGTTGACGGGGAAGATCTATAAAACAGTAGTCAGGCCAACAATGCTGTACGGGGCTGAGACCTCGGAAACAACGAAAGGACAAGAAGCAAGGATAGAGATAGATGAGATGAGGATGCTGAGGTGGATGTGTGGAGTAACAAAAAAAGATAAGATCCGAAACGAATATATTAGAGGAGCAATGAGAGTGACACAAGCATCCAAAAAGATAAGAGAGAAACGACTGAAATGGTACGGGCATGTGATGAGAAGGGAAAAGGAGTACATAATGAGAAGAGTCCTAAATGCAGAGATACTAGGAAGAAGGAGAGGACGACCGAAGACCAAATGGAAAGACATACGTAGAAGATACATGGAAATCGTGGGTCTGAGTGCAGATGTGGGGATGGACAGGGCGACATGGAGAAAGAAAATTACCAGCCATACCGACAACCCTAAATGACGGGAAAAGTCAGAGCAAAAGATGATATATCTGATGTTCCTTATATCCATGGGTACACAATGCAGTGTAGGCCAGAATGAGGATTTCAAAGTTCTGTTAAGCAGATGCAGATATCATTTACACCAGTTATCCTTATAAAGTGATGCCATTCATTCTAGATAAAAAACTAATCTCCACTATAATAAGATATGACTAATTAATATGCATTTCATAAGTTGAGCGCTATGAGATGTTGTAGATTTCAAAAAAACATTTCAAACATGATACTTAGATAACAAAAATTACACACATTTCTTAAACAACATAGTGTCTGTCAAAAGTTACATTTTGTATTTAATTAAAATATCTGAATGTCTCCAAGTTAAATTTCATTACAGTAATAATCTGCATTTTATTTATTTAAAACAAACAGCACTATAACATATATATATACATAGCAATGCAAATGAAGCATATAACAACTTAATGTTAACATATACATGACTTTATGAAATATCTTGCCCAGTTAAAACTATCAGAGTAAATAGTAAATATATTAAAAGAGAGCCCTGGGTAACATCAGGCATTATAGTGTCCTCAATAAACAAAGACAAATTACTCCGCAGAAAGCTAAATAAGCCCAATACAGCGAGAGAGGATGCTTATAAGGTATATTGTAGACTATTTAATAAGATCAAAAGAGCAGCAAAAATTAAGTATTATACTGAAATACTGGAAGAACGTAAACATACCATCAAAGAAACATGGACCATACTGAGGAAGGCAATATTTAATCAAAAAAAGAGTTTTCAATTACCTCAAACTTTCATTGTAAAAGGAGAAAAAGTATCAAATTCTGCTTTTATTGTTGAAGAGTTTAACCGTTTCTTTGCTGATATAGGTAAATCAGTGAGTGATTTAATACCTCCTCCCACAACCTCGTTTCATGCACACCTAAAAGATAACTATCCTGTAAACTTTTTCATGCAACCTACTGATGTAAACGAAATCAAAAGAATAGTGCAAAAACTAAATGCACTGAAGGCTTCGATAGTTTATCTACAAAACTTGCAAATGACAAAACTACCAAAGATATTACATTGGCTGTGTTTCTCGACTTATCTAAGGCGTTTGATACAATTAACCATGACATTTTGTTGTATAAATTAAATCATTATGGAATCAGAGGAATAAGTAATAGATGGTTTGCCAGTTACCTTTCTAATCGTAAACAATATATTGAAATAAATAATTGCAAATCTCCACTGATCAATATGACACATGGAGTACCACAAGGATCCATACTAGGACCTGTGCTTTTTTTATTTATATTAATGACATAGTGAATTCTAGTTCTCTAAACTTGCTATCCTTTGCAGATGATACCACTGTTTACTATTCAGGATATGATATTGAACATTTAGTCATAAAAGTGAATCAAGAACTAAAACAATTATACAATTGGTTGTGTGCTAACAAATTGTGCTTGAACGTCAAAAAGACACATTTCTGTGTTTTTGTCCTGTAAACTCAAACTACGAGGTAAACAATAGCATTAAAATAAATAATGAAGTCATCAACCAAGTTGGCAAGTATAAAAATGACGAATCTGTAAAATTCCTGGGATTGTATATAGATAAGCACTTAACATGGAAAGAACACATCAATATAATTAGTTCCAAAATATCTAGAGCTATTTTTGCAATAAATAGAGTGAAATATTTCTTACCATATAAGTCATTAAAATCATTATATTACGTTTTAATTCACAGTCATATAACATATGGTATACAAGCATGGGGCAATGGAAATACAAAGAAAATAGAAATCTTACAAAAACGTGCTTTAAGAATAATTAATAAAAAAAGGATATAGGAGTCCTACTGATCCTTTATTCAAGTCTGACAAAATACTAAAAATGTCAGATGTATATAAACTACAGGTCTCACTATTTATGTATGACTTTAAACATGATTTATTACCCAAGTCATTTACAAATTTTGCGATCAAAAAGACTTTAGACATAAGTATAAGAATAACCCGACATTGCAACCTTCTTGTTAAAGAGACACCTAGAACACATTTTTCATCTAAGCTACCAAAACATAATTTCACAAGAATCTGGAACAATATAAACGAAAAAATAAGAAACACAGGTTAAAATTTAGACGCGTGTTGTGTGACTTCTACTTAAACGCATATCTTCGTCAAGTGAATTGTATAAATCCTAGATGTTCAGAATGTAGTGAAACTGATTAAATGAAACTCTACCTTTGTTTGTCAGTCTATTACCATTCTTACACTACGTTGTTAACCAAATACAAATGTTTGGATCGCCTTTCTATTCACTTACATATACTTCAATTGATCATACTTCTCAGTTCGTTGTTATATATCACCAACAACAGCACATACTATATGTTAAAATGATACTCCGGTTTAATATTATCTAGTACGGAGGTGGGTTGGTGATGAATTGGAGTGAGTTGTTTAACATGATTTTGATGATTGTCATGATTGTAATCATAGAGTAATAATAAACAAATGGTGTCACTGGAAGACGGCTTTTAGCCAAGTGACATCCATGCAATGTAACACATTTCCATTTGTATGACATGTATATGTTAACTGTATGTTATGTTGTTACGTTGTAAATAAAGTTACTTACTTACTTACATAGATATATGTTCACAACTTTCCTGAATCCAACGTGTTGGAGAACTGACGTAAACATCTACCATTATAATCTCTTCAAACTGTACCAGATCTATATTCTTAAACGTAAATTCAAAACATTTATCAAATGTCAAGAAGATAATAAGTGTACGTTATATATCACTGATGTGATCCTTACCTCCTGAGGCTGCTCAAAGTGTTCCCCTGCCATCTGCAGTAACCACTCCGCAATCGATGTAAATGAGAAGATAATAAGTGTATGTTATATCACTGATGTGATCCTTACCTCCTGAGGCTGCTCAAAGTGTTTCCCTGCCATTTGCAGTAACCACGCCGCAATCGATGTAAATGAGAAGATAATAAGTATATGTTATATCACTGATGTGATCCTTACCTCCTGAGGCTGCTCAAAGTGTTTCCCTGCCATCTGCAGTAACCACGCCGCAATCGATGTAAATGAGAAGAACTGCTCTCCAGAATTTGTTGGCAGTGCAAAATAGTGTCTGAAAGAACAACGCAGGTACGATGTCAAAAATAAACCTTATCAAACAAACTACTTTTTAAAAGAACAGCTAGAGGATGCTATTCAGCTTGTTTCTCTTAATAAAATTTCAGATGGTTTCGTTGAGCCCTTCTTGGTTATCATCACAAATATTAACATTATAATTTAACTGTTTAGTTTCCCGAAATAATTAAAATTTAAATAATAGGTTTTAATTAGTAATGTAATATAAAAAAAAAATTGTTATGAAAAGTACAACTCATTAATACCTTGAATCTCATAATATTACACCTATCCAAGGACAACAACATATACAATTTGTAAGCAAAATATGAGATGGATGTGAATGATAGTTTTCGAGAGATGTCATCAAAATTAAGATGTGTTGTTTTGGCAGCACCTGGCAGGACAAGCACAAAATTGAAAAATATAACTCAGGCATATAAACATATGAACACCTGGAAGATAAATTTGATTTGTGGACATTAAAACAAGTTTCATTGGGCTATGTCATGTTATTTGGCTTTTATCTGACTTTTTGTGAATGGATTTCCTTTCCCTGATCACCTCGAGTCAGGGAAAATTGTCAAAACAAAAACACTGTTCTGGACCTGAAACCAGAACAACCATTACAACATAACAGAGTAATTACATGAAGAAGTATGGAATATTTCTAATGTACTTTATTTAGAGAGTTAAGTTCTGTAAGAAATATACCTTATTTTGTATAAGTATAACTGTTTTATTTCTAAAATAATATCAAATTAAAACTATCTGTACTTGCATATTTAACACAAACACTGTTTCTTTGTAATTTTGTAAATTTAGATATTCATGTTAAAATATATTAGTGTACATTAAACAATTATTTGGTCACATAGCAAAAGGAACAACCAACATATGTTCTTATCAAAGTTATTGTCATTGATCTCGGCCCGCTGTACATTCCACCATCAACACTACTTTATTATGATATTATTTTTGCTTTAATTTGACATATAACGTATATATGTACATTATTTCCAAAGTAGAGTAAATAGATATTATATAATAAATACGATTTCCCAGAGATTGTAAACGCAATTTGAAAGTCAGCCTAAATAGCAACAACACGCCAACATATTCTCGCCGGTTGGAATGGGCATAGCAGCACCGTTTGCTGACATTCCTGTTATTTACTAAACTTTGTAATTCCCTAAAATTAGCAAATCTTTCACCTTTTAAGTGTTGGCACAGCAACAAATTAAATGTAATTTTCGCAAAGCAACATTTATTTGATTCGAAATTTAATGCCGAATCGATTGGTGATAAGCATTAGTCGATCTGATGTGAACTAGTGAAGTTATTAGCAAAAGATGACAACATATACGTTTATGTTACATTCGCATGTGGCCGGCGCATTTTTCTTAATTCGGAAGAGTGCTTAATTATCACTATTCGGTCGAACTACCATTCCTCATCAATATAAACTTTATTCTGACTAAATATAACTCAAATTGATGTGAAAACGCATGATTTACGCTTCATTTTTCGACCTGACCACAATGCAGTGTTACATAACAACATTGCGTCTTAGCACAGGCAGCAGGTAACACAAACTGTAGATCGTTGATTCATAGGTTGTTTTGGAAGCCTACTGAACGCATAGTTTTTGAGTTATCATAATTTTTTTTTAGGTATGAACAGACAACATATTGTCGTTTTAGTGGTGCAAATTTTATTTCAATACATATACTCGCAAGGGCTGGAGTACAAATTTATATAGGTAAATGTCATTGAAAAATCCTTGCCCAAGCCTATGTAAGTACTAAGGTACTTGTCAACAAGTACCAGGGATGGGTCAAGTACATGCACAATGTACTTGAATACAAGTACAAGTACTTTCAATTTTTCCAAGTACAAGTATTCATCTAAAACATATAGGCAAGTATAAGTACTTTGTGAAAAACTCAAGTACAAGTACCAAGTACTTTGAAAATTTTAGTCAAGTACAGTCAAATACATTGAACGCCACGTTTATGTTTCATAATGGTGTAATCTTCATGTTGCAGTGTTTACACTGGGCTTTATAGTTGCCTTGTACATTGGTTGGACAAACAAAGTGATCAAATGCTGCTGATTTGTTCGCTATGTCTCTATTTATACTCAGTCTTGTAGATATGACTGACAATGTGCTTGTTTATCTGCAGTGCCAGGTTCTGAGGTTCTGGACAGATTGCAATTTGCAACTGACTACTATTCCAGTGTTTCCCCTGGTATATAACAAGCGAGGCAGGCCACCTCCTCGTTTTTCTATGCCGCCTCGTCCAAAACATGCCGAAATTGCCGCCTCATAGCTATTTCATTTGCCCTTTTTTCCGTTCTTTCACGGTATATTCAGTGTCGGCGAGCGGCGCGTAATGACACCACAAAGTCACTTATATTCCTGCAAAATCGCAGATTTGTAGCAACATCGTTTAGCCGTCATTGAACAACGTGAAAGATATCACTTGTCAGTTGTCCAATCACTGAATATTCCTGCGGGATCCCCGGTGTCTCCAATGGTGACACCTTGCAGAGTTTCGACATACTACAAATCTAGACATTCATGTAAAATGGCACCCAAACGGTAACTTGCGGTTTGGTTTATGACGGTGGTGGGAGTGAAAACCGTGCAGGCGGATGGCACTATGTAATTTGTCGACACTTGTGTCGAATGTGGACTCTTTTGAAGCCCATATAAAAACCGTGCATCCTAATCCTATTCACTAGTCGGCATTTGTATCGAATCCGGACCCTGTTGTTGAAGCTCAAATTGCGACCCGGTTTGCGCTAGTCTGTGCCGCTGCGGCCGTGCATTAGCACACAGTGCGTGTAAAAAGAGATATATATAGCAGTGTAGTTGATACAAACCAGGGCGCTATTTACCCCTCAAATGGACGTAAGACGCAATTCTTAAAGGTAAATATGCCTAGGATAATGTTGAATGATGGAACTACAGTGTATCTCACTGAGGTATCAAAGTTAAGCAAAACTCAAGCGGCAAAATCAATGACAAAGTGATGTTCTATGCGGTTTTGTTTTAGCAAAATAAGGAATGTGATTCGTAAGATATCTTTGTGCTAAACATATAATACATATTCCGACAAAGTTGTGCAAACAAACTTTTGGGAAAGTTGATTTGAGTGAAATACTTAAGAATATAAACCACCGAAGTTCACATCTGTGTCTACTACCCAAAACCGTGTATACTAACGGGTTATCAATAACTTGGGTTAGACAATGATATGTTTGCACAGCAATTGGCTGTACTAAACAACTTATACTGTTTTCTAAAAAAGACACAATTTGAGAAACATTCTTGCAATTAATAGAAACATACTTTTTGGCATTCCAGAAATGAGTGTTTAATTAATTGTATAGCATTCTAGCAAACAAATAAAATATAATCTTTTGAACATAAACCACCAATTTACCATAATATTATGATATTAAAATAATTTAAAGGTGAAGATGAAAGAGTCTTCAGATGATACCACTGGATGCTTCCCAGAGAAGTCGAGATGGTGTTTGACTGAACAGGTTTGCCAGGGAGTAAAGTGTAAAGCGCTTTGAGCAGTCCTGCGCTATATAATAACTTACCGTTTACTTGTTTATTGACTCTGTCAGCGCGGTAACAAGGCCTAGGGTTAGTGCAATAAAACATAACCCTAACCAAGTACCAGTGGTCAAGTGGAAACCACACCTCTACTGAGTAGCAGTGGTAAAATGGAAACCACACCTCAACATGATGAAACAATCATGATTACTGACTTTTATTAATCATGATTACTACATTTACGAGTAGTGTCTTGTTGTTTTATATCTTCCCCTCTATATTCAAGAGTAAATGTTAAAACATACCTCAGAATGCACCATTTTAAAGCTAGTTTTAAAAAAATCTCAGGGGGAGCACGCCCCCGGACCCCCTAGCAATGCTTCGTGCCTGCGCACTCACGTGCCCCACCCCTACCACCTCGCCCATCATTTCACCCAGGGGAAACACTGCTATTCAGTCATTATCTTAAGCCAAGGTAATTATGTCTACCACAAAAGTTGACAATACAAGTGAACTGGTGGTTTCTGAACATCTCAGCTGACATGCATGTAAATGCCTGTGCTTATCATCCCCTTTACACTTATAAACCAATCAACCACCATCACAAGTACCATCAATAATGTTTGGTGTTTTGAAGCTTTGTACAAAATAAGAATAAATATACATTAATTTTCATTGTAGCCATTTCTTTTCAATCCTTCCGATAGACCCAACTACTTAAAAAAAACGTAAAAAAGTACTTGCCAAGTCCAAGTACTTTGATGATCAAGTACAAGTTCAAGTACTGCACTCAGCAAAATTCCAAGTACAAGTCCAATACTTGCTGTACTTAAGTACACAAATACTTGAACCCATCCTTGACGAGTACTAGGATACTTGTCAACAAGTACTAGGGTACTTGTCAACAAATACTACAGTACTTGTCAACAAGTACTAGGGTACAAGGTTGTCCTTTCAAATACCCAAGTTCAAGTACTGAAATAATTAATTTAAAAGGTCATATATTACATGACCCCAACATTCCGGGCAACAAACAGATCCACTGACACTGTACCTTGAGAACGGCTTGAAGCCAAGTTGCTGACAGAAAGATTCCTCATAGTGGAGCAGTTTGAATTTATCCAGCAAGTTTTCCATCTGTACAAATGCCTGGTACGCCAGCCCAGGCCCCTGTTCTGATCCCATATCATCACTCCTCCGTCGCTCGTCAGCCATCGTTTAGAAGCAATTTCTGAAACAATTAACACATCTATTTACAAATACAATAAAAAAGCATCTAGCCCATGTTGTCGTTAGGAATATATATATCTCTCAATTTGTGGACACGTGAACTCACGATGCAAGTTTTTTAACAACAGTTTAGATTCATTAGGCCTAGGCCTAGCAAAAAACTGTGCATGAAAGTGATAACAATGAAGCAGCCTCTATAACTATGTAGACTAAGCTATATAGAGCTGTAACATCCAGAAAGTGCACATTTTGCTTGTGATGAATTTTATAAAAAAAGAATAAGTAATGATTTATACTCTTATGGAATGTTTAATTCATTCACTTGTGAGGTTGTCACCGACACATAGCTACAACTTAACATCTCAAAATTATACAAATTATACATAAAATTCAGTCAGCTTACTTCACACTGCAAGGTACTTCACACTGTTATCTCTTAGCCAGCAGCACCGCTTAGCCTTAGGGAAGTTAGGGGTTAG
Source organism: Escarpia spicata (assembly GCA_963995525.1). NCBI lineage: Eukaryota > Metazoa > Annelida > Polychaeta > Sabellida > Siboglinidae > Escarpia > Escarpia spicata. Next base: position 732,216 of record OZ023217.1, read on the forward strand.
CAGTTTTTATGAATGATTTAAGTTTAATTTATTTTAACATGAACTACATACACATTTTATATAATCACCAACTTCATCCTTCCACTCTATATAACCATCCTAACAACGTAGTGATATATCATACATACAAATTATTGACCCCAGTTGTAATGGAAGAAAAGACGAACGAATGCATTCGATCGCTCGAAGAACTGTTTCTAGTATGGCACCTGTTGTTGACAGGCGCGAGCGTCATTTGTATCGCGGTTGCTAACCGGCTATTTCAGTTATTGCTTATATCAAAACGCCAACTCTACACACTGTGTTCACAGTATAATTTACATCAAGATACACTTACGGGCGATAGCACCTATATGTTTTACACAACTTAATTATACGACAGAAGAAACACAAAATCTCCGTTCATCGTTTACTTGGCCAGCGCATTTTTCAACATGTCCGCGGTATTTATATTGTAGAGACCGACTAAACAAATCGCTCCCAGCCATCTCAAGTTGGTTTACGCCAAGCAAATTCTTGGACTAAAGCTGGTTACTGGGATTGGACATTATCAAGTCAACATTTTGATATGTAATTGTATGTTTGTATTAGTAAGTAATGAGATTTAATGAATAATGTTTGTTTTATAGATTATTACATATATATATTATTTTTATAGAAATAAAACATTTAAATATAAGAATAATGTAAATACAAACATGGTATACTTACTTAGAGTTGCATTCAGAGATAGTTCATCTTTTAAATAAAATTCCAATGAATCAACATACCCCATACACTATTTTATCACTTTCTTCAACTCCGTATAAACGTTTTTTCACAAGATGCCATTTTAAGATCAAACAACGCAAGATGAAAATTTTATTTTGCATGCCAGATTATTCCACTGGACAAACCTAGCAAACAATAATGGTGCAAATGCATAAGTTATCGAATAACGTATAAAATGCAAAATTTATAATTGTGGTGTCTTGAATGGTAAATATAAGTAAATGTTGTTTATGTTATACAGACATTTTTTTATAAATAATAAAAAATGGTAGTTTAATTCAGAATGCAGCTTTAATTGGTTGTACTTGTAGCCATTTAAATACATCAATTTCTTCTACTGTTTAAAATTATCTCTCACATCTTAAACATGACATGGATATTTCAATGAGCAAGCATGAAGAAAAAATAAATGTGGAATTAAGGAAACATTCACTAGAACAATGCTTTTGCATTTTGTTGCAAAGTTATTTCTTTTAATGTAGGAATTGGTCATGTTTTGTTCTCCTTGTTTCATGGGTGAGAATCAGATGTAGTATTGTTGATCCATTTGTTCTGTTTTCTCTTTCCATTACTTCCTGTCAGCAGCTTCCTCTCTCCATATTTCATCCTCTCCCAATTGTTAATAAAATAATATAATCAAAGTACAGTAACTTGTCAAAATGTACCGATATCATTCAAGTGTCTTTATTTGTATGTCTGGGTGTCTATTGTTTCAACTCCCATCTCCACACGTGATCGCGATGATGGAGAAAAATAAGTTGTTTACATTATTACGATGACACTTTTCAACAATTAATATCTGAAACGCTGAGCTACACAGGACAAATACCAAACCCAAGAAGTCCAGACGTGCAGGTGGAGATGGATCAGACATGTACTCTGAATATTACCTACAGCCCTACCTAGAGTTGCCCTCATGGATTCCTGATGGCCAAAGAAAGAGAGGCAGACCGAACAACACCTGGAGGAGGATGGTGGAGAAAGAGATGGAGCAGGGATGGACCTGGGGATACTTGGAAAGATACGCAACAGACAGACCACGGTGGTGATCTCTAGGGGGCGGCCTTACGCACAACACTGGGAAGAGGATCAAGTATCTGTTTAAGATTATCTAATACTCATTATTCAATGTACTCACAAAATTGATGAGACATACCTAGGAAGCTATTATGGCCGCTGTGACGGGTTACATATCACAGTCCTCTAGATAACACTGTGGTCTTAACACACCATTAAATCCTTCCGTGGCTTGGGCTGGCAGAGTCTAGGAAAGATCCTTAAAGCTACAAAATCTTTGTGAAACATTATCCTGACAGTTTCATTGAACAGTGGACTTGGTATCGTCATGCAAGAGTTTATGAATAAGACAGCTCCTATACTACAGACAACACAACACAATCACACGAACCTGTATTATTCACAGTATATATACAAGCCACACTTTATTGGTGCTTCAAATATATAAAATTGCATAGACTTGTAAAAATATTATAATCAACATTATATTCGCTAGTGTGTCCGTAAAGAATGTCTTCAAACGTGCATATTTAAATAAATTATGATGTAAATTGTTCGACATCAGTCTCGCTGATGTCGCGTTCTCTCACTAGGTGGTCGTGAGCATGTCTGGTGTCATGTGACCGGCGTCTCCGAGAGTGCGCAGTGACACGCGACCACTGGGAGCAATGGTCATCCAGGTGATGCTGCCATTGTAGAGAGACATTCGCAGCCAGGCTTCAGGTGGAAACTGTAACGCTCTGGCAACAGAACATGTGCAACAATTATAAATACATCCCGTATTCATTACATTAAACGCACAGCACGCTTTAAATTGTTCGATTACACAAACATTTTAATATGTGTGAAAAAAAAAAAAATGGTGGTGCCACCTGGTGGAAGTTGTATATTATATTATGGATGCAACATAAGTTGGGGAACGAGATTTATACATCCACATGATAATGGTTTTGTGGTCAAAGGGATATCAAAAACCTGCAAAGGCTGCAGATGCAGGTGGAACCTTATTTCTCATGTTGTCAATGATTGACAGGGAATTACAATAAATGATCAGTGATCAGTTTTAGTTGTTGATCGATGTCCAGGGATCGTGATTACATTAGCCCAATTAAATATACAACACAGTACTACTATTACATGTAAGACTAGAACATAGCATTGCCTTTTTTCAAAGGTTATGACCCAAGGTTATGGAGGCATTTGTAATGAGCCTTGGTGATGAAGGCATGATTAAAAAACTTATTTCTTTTAATGTTTATTTTTCGTTTATAATGTACTCCAATTGTAATATTCAGCAAACACACATGCATTAAAATATGCATATAGTGTATGTATGTATGCATATAGTGTATGTATGTATGCATATAGTGTATGTATGTGGGTGGATATTATTTTATATAGATATGAATGGATTGCACTTTGTTCAGTAAGAGTTGAAAGTTGACGACTGGAGATAATATGGTGTCAGCGGCAACAAGCACTGTTCACTGTTCACTGGGCTCGTTTAAAGCTTTGTTCAATGAAAAACGTAAATAACTGTTCTAAAAAAGTATGGAAGACATTGTAATCTCAGTGGCAGGAATCCGCGCATTATTCAGCAAACTCATCCTTAAGAAAGCCCCTAGCCCAGATGGAATCAACAATCAATATTATAAAGAACATAGCCGAAGTCATAGCACCTATCCTCGCAAGGATATTCCAACTGTCCATGAATGAGGGTGTGCTCCCACAAGACTGGGAGACTGCCAACATAACCCCAGTCTTCAAGAAGGGTTCCAGAGCAGAGCCAGCAAACGACAGACCAATCAGTCTTACCTCCACAACATGTAAACTGATCGTACACATCATTATATCGATGTCACACTGGAAAGAGCATAACATCCTACATACTGTCCAGTATGGTTTCCAGAAATCCATATCATGTGACACTTAACTGTTAGGTTTCACGACTGAATTGATCAATAACATCGATTACAACTACCAAATGGATGTCATCATTTTAGATTTTGCTAAAGCTTTTGACAAGGTTGACCACAGCTTACGGGCTTTGAAACTATGCAGGTCTGGTGTCCAAGGCCAAAAATGGATTCACGGTTTCCTGGAGGGAAGAACTCAAAGAGTTGTGCTCGATGGGTCAATCTTGGCAGCCTGTCCTGTTATATCTGGAGTCCCACAACGATCAGTCCTTGGGCCAAGTTTGTTTCTCATCTTCATAAACGACCTTCCTGATGTGATCTCCAAAGACACCCACATCTGACAGTATGCTGATGTCACCATTATATACTGAACCATTAAAGACAGAAACGATGGCATTCAACTAGACAAAGACTTCAGCAGCCTCTCTGACAGGGAATCCAAATGGAGGATGGAGTTCAATGCCACTAAATGTGAAACTATCACAATCACAAGAAAGAGGACCATCATCCACAATGACTACCACCTACACGGACAAACGCTACAACAGGCAACTGAAACCAAGTATAGTGGCCTGATGCTCTCATACGACCTAAGATGGAACCGACATGTAAACAGGATCACACGCAAAGCAAACAGTGTCCTTGGATTCTTGTGGAGGAACCTGTGCATCACCAGCCGTGTAATCAAAGAGTTGTCCTACATCAGCTTGGTCAGACCTCTACTTGAATATACACAGGCAATATGGGATCCTGTCATCTAACATCTGATCCATCAACTAGAGGCTGCCCAGAAAAGAGCTGCCAGATATGTAACAAATTGCTACATCTGATCCATCAACAAGAGTCTGCCCAGAGAAGAGCTGCCAGATATGTAACAAACAGCTACATCTGATCCATCAACTAGAGGCTGCCCAGAAAAGAGCTGCCAGATATGTAACAAACAGCTACATCTGATCCATCAACTAGAGGCTGCCCAGAAAAGAGCTGCCAGATATGTAACAAACAGCTACATCTGATCCATCAACTAGAGGCTGCCCAGAAAAGAGCTGCCAGATATGTAACAAACAGCTACATCTGATCCATCAACTAGAGGATGTCCAGAAAAGAGCTGCCAGATATGTAACAAATTGCTACATCTGGCAAGAAAGCGTAATGAAAATGCCTGAAAATCGTCAATGCCCATCACTCGAACACAGATGGAAGCAAGCCAGACTCCAACTTCTAGCCAACGGAATCAATGGGAAAACTGATTTAGACATCAACATCAACCTACCAACAAAGCAGCACTCACACAGCACCAGAGGAAACAAACGCAAATTCATGCAGCCATTCTCCAGAACAAAAAAACACGCAGACTCTTTTTGGCCCCGCACTTGCAGACAGTGGAATGAAAGAGTCTGCCCCTTAAATGACATGTTCTACCACAACCATAAACGGGACATGCCCAAAGCAAATCAACACCACTGGCCGAAGCCATCCTTTAGGATGTTGTGCCAAAACCAGAAACAAAAAAGACATCCTCACATGACTGGTTATTGGGGCCAATTTGTGGTAACGACTGTTATAGAATTCAGACTGGTCCCAATTCTTCAACAGTCCTGTGTGATGTTCTGATGCTGCAACCAAGCAGCAACTGGCAAGAGGGACAAGAGGTCGACCTTTCTAAAAACGTATGTGGGGATTGGCAAAAATATGGTGCACCTGCTACATCTAGACACAGCTGTGTTGTACGGATACTATAGCCAGGTACATCAATTTTACCAACCTCAAAAATCACTGTACTAACATCTCGCGATACTGCCTATATTTACCACTGGAACAGCGAAACGGAGGCACAGTGAATGGAGCGCCCTGTGGTGAAGACTTATCGAATAAAAAGTTGTTTTTGCAAACTCAGGCTATGAAAAATCTGGTTGGTAAAAAATTACTAAAAATATATGTGATTATTAAAACAACATTTGCATGGTAAACTACCGAAATAAAAACTTTATGTACCGACCAGATAACAATTACTGTACATAACATGAGTATTTGCGCTAGTGTCTTCGCGGTAAACAATTTCTTCGGTTTAAAATTGTAAGTATTTAACTTAAAACAACTTTTTTAACAATTTGTTTGCACATTTTGTATCAAATGTATGGTATAGATTCAGAATATTAATATATTATGGAAGAGTTTGTACAGGTTTTTTGTAAAAAAATGTTCCTATTGCGTACATTGAAATTTGGGACCACCGGTATAATTGCTCATGTAAGTTAGTTTTCATAAAGTTTCTGGCTCACCTGCATACAAAATATCTGATGACATTTGCGTGACACACGACCACTTCGTAACTGTCTGAAGTCTGGGACGTCGGAGCGCGGTGGAAATACTTTCTAAACGCTGCTTCTATTCGGGCACCATCTTGGTAAAACTGCTGAAAAAAAAGAACTCCATAGCAGAAATCCCCTTGTGTGTGTATTCCGTTTTACATTTATACATCTTTACACACTTATTGTAGATTCAAAGACTTTATAATAAAATCAAGTCGTATTATACTCATTCTAACGCACAAATATGTCTTACTAAACCACTCCATTAAGTATAACTTGATCATTATCTGCTTATGGAAATAAACCTTGTCCGTTTAAAAAAAATATACCAGTTAAACAAATAGGTCACATTTTATATATTTAATATTTTACGTATCTTATGTAATATATTTACCATGTAAGCTCAATTGTATATTTATATTTTAACAATGTTGTATTTTTATGCGCCTCTGAGCAGAATTATATTCCAGATATATGGCGCTTTATAAATAAAATTATTATGTAATTAACAAATAATAAAACACGCCAGATTTGTCATGTGATCATGACTAACACACAACAGAGGGAACTTATTGAACTACCTACCATTGCCTCGGGTTTCCAATGGCCTACAGCTGGCTCTGGTGGTATTGGGGCCCCTTCTCGCAGCAAATCACACTGCTTCATGTCAATGTTTGGTAGGACGAAGTTGTGTATCTGTCTGGCTGTTTCCTGCGCTCGCGTCATAGACGAGTGGATGACAGTTGTGTAGGGAAGATTCAGGGCTTTCAGTCGCTGGCCGGTTGACTCGGCTTGCTTGTGCCCTGAAGCGAAAGCTAACATTCCCGCAAACAATATAATGCTACAGGTCGATTTTTTTTATAGAATCCTTTACAATTACAGTAACTATTTTATATTGTCACTGACATGAAAAATTATAAATTCCACCTGTCTTGGCCGGTCATCTGCCAATCTTGAAGACTGACAGACGGGTCACTGGCTAAGCCCCTGCTACTACAATTACTACTAGAGTGAGATTTGGAAGGTGAGATATCTAGAGCGAGATATGGAAGGTGAGATATGGAGGGTAAGATATGGAGAGTGATATATGAAGATTGAGATATGAAGATTGATATATGAAGAGTGAGATATGGAGGGTGGGATATGAAGGGTGATATATGGAGAATGGGATATGGAGGGTGGGATATGAAGGGTGATATATGGAGAATGGGATATGGAGGGCGATATATGGAGAGTGGGATATGAAGGGCGATATATGGAGAATGGGATATGGAGGGTGAGATATGGAGAGTGGGATATTGAGGGTGATATATGGAGAGTGAGATATGGAGAGTGGGATATGGAGGGTGGGATATGGAGGGTGATATATGGAGAATGGGATATGGAGGGTGAGATATGGAGAGTGGGATATGGAGGGTGGGATATGGAGGGCGAGATATGGAGAATGGGATATGGAGAGTGAGATATGGAGGGTGGGATATGGAGAGTGAGATATGGAGGGTGGGATATGGAGGGAGAAATATGGAGGATGAGATATGGAGAGTGAGATATGGAGGGTGAGATATGGAGGATGGGATATGGAGGGTGAGACATGGAGGGTGAAATATGGAGGGTGAGATATGGAGGGTGGGATATGAAGGGTGATATATGGAGAATGAGATATGGAGCGTGGGATATTGAGGTTGAGATATGGAATGGGATATGGAGGATGAGATATGGAGAGTGAGATATGGAGTAGGATATGGAGGGTGGGATATTGAGGTTGAGATATGGAGAGTGGGATATGGAGGATGAGATATGGAGGGTGAGATATGGAGAGTGAGATATGGAGGGTGGGATATGGAGGGTGAGATATGGAGGGAGGTGGTAGGGAAGACTGTGCAGAATCAATGACTGAAGATGAAAAACAAAAATTAAGGACCAGTGTCGATGCCAGCATCACCGTCGATAACAAGAACAATGAGAACAATAATAATACATTTTTTTTACAGTGCGGCTCCAAATAACTGATCTGGGGCACTATACATAGGTTTTTTTATAAATAAATAAACAACAACATAAGTGAACATATGCCAGCCAGACCTAGATCTGTGAGTTTTCTCTCGAGGTCTGTTTTGCCGTCAATACTGTACTGGCCATGTCTTATCAGAAGGAGATGACGACGAGCCGTCGACTTTTTTGGTTTCTCCGCCTCGTTGTTATTTTCATCCACATTCTTCTTATGCTTCGAGGGCTTCTGCAGAGATTTGGGATCCATTCTGTGTCAGAGTAATAGCAATTAATACAATATCCTCCTAAGAGAAAACCTAGAAAATCTCAACCAGGTAGACTAGTAATAATTTGATTTTTGTTCCTAGATTTGAAATTGACATTGGAACAAACTCAACTAAGACTTTCTTGGTTGTCCACCAACTCTTTGGAATTAATTCCCACCTAGAGTTAAGTCAGTCGAAAATATGACACCATTTTCTTGTCATTTAAAGAAAATCTTTAACCATGCTTACCCTCTTGTGTCCTAGTCTGACCATCAACTGTTGACAATTTTATTGCTTACCAATATCGAGACTGAATAACCAGTTTTAACCATTTTGTTTTGATGCGACTTCCCAAGAATATCAGGCACAAAAGAAGTTACAAATGCACATTTTTAACTTCACCATCAAAATGTGCATATGTACAGACAATCACAACATGCACAGACATGGGGTGCAATTGTCGAGCAGTTATAATGCTGGACTGTCATCCAGAGGAACCGGATTTTGAATCCTGGTGCTGCTGGACGGTGGTTTAGTATTGGTTCGGTCAGTGTCGAAACATGGGCAATTTAATTAATCCTACATAGCCTACAGGTGTCTTTCAGAAGAGATGCTATAAGCCGTTGGTCCCTTCTACCTGGTGTCTGTGCCAGGGGAAATAAAAGATCCCAAGCAGGGAAATGGAAAAAAACTGTCGTGGACTCACTGAGCTAGGATCTTTTTCTCTAAACTCCCAATGCCAGAATAATCAATTTGATAATTGTGGGTATTAAATTAAATGGAAGAAGACAATAGACCGACCTGTCCCAGTTATCATCCCATGGCACGCTCGGGGAGAAGTTTGTCGTCCAGGAAGCCAGAACTTTCTGCAGAGGCAGGAAGTTTTGTCCTGTGCCAGCCGTCTTATTTATAACTTTTGGCTGATCATTGTCATTGCTTCTGTTTTTCTGCACAACCCATGCAGTTCCTGCTCCTATCACCACCCCACAAATTACACGAAGTGCCCCGCTTGATTTCTGCCATAACATTTTGTACCTATAAAACAGAAAGCCGAATATATGCCCACATGTCATTACAGTCATACAACATATGATATCATGTTATAATTATGTTTACTTAATGTTTTAATATTTGTAGAGCACAAAACTGATACCGTGTCAAATTTACTGACTGTTCATTTGCGGTATAACTAAAAAAGGCGCATGACCATGCATGACCACGAACGACCATGCATGACCAAAATGTATGTAGTGTTGGCAACCAAGTGGGCTGTTGGTGGCACGTAGGAGGTATGTGTGTGCAGCTCGTCAAATTTCAGATATGTTCTTCACATTGGAGTAACAAAATTCGCAACTTTTATCATCGCTTGTGATAACTTGCCAGTTCCATTTGCCAGATGGCGCTACTGTGGTAAGACTAAATGCTCGTCCAGCAGATTGGATAACATGCTTAAACTATGTAACTCCTGGGTGAAATACAGACTCAACATTTTAAATAATGCACACACAAACCATATATATATACCATCAACGGCCAAAATATCTACCAACACATTATATTACATGGTCGCTCATCAACTTTATGGTCGCTCGTGGTCGTGCGCCTTTTAGTCAAATCCGTTCATTTGCATGTCATAATGAATCCGGAAGACGTAATCTTCAAAATAACTGTCCTGAACATTGCTGTGTCCCCTCGTATCTTTTCTACTGTCCAGAGTGGCAGGTCCAGGTCCTGAATAGTCTGGTGCGCAGCGATGTTGTAGCTCGTATAGGGGCTTATCTATGGGTGTCATTGTGCACCTCTACACGGACTGCTGTGTCATGCAACAGATGAGACGGCACTTGTGTAGAATCCGGACCCACCTCGATTTAGCCGTTACAACTTCAGTTTTGCCTAACTTTGATACCTCAGTGCGTTAGTTCCATTATTTAACATTATCCTAGGTATATTTACTTTTAGGAATATTGCGTGTTAGCGCACTTTTGAGGCGTAAATAGCACCCAGGTTTGCATCAACACACGCCACTATATCGCTAATTTTATGAGCGCGATGCGATAACGCACGACCGCAGCGGTGCAGACTAGCGCAAACCGGGTCGCTATTTGGGTTTCAAAAGAATGCTAAGACACAATATTTTCGTAACATAAATATGCCTGGGATGATGGAACTAACATTCTGATGTATCAAAGTTAGGCAAAACTCAAGTTATAACAGCGAAATCGAGGTGGGTCCGGATTCTACACAAGTGCCGATGAGACTATTCACGACCTGGTCCGCCACACTCTTCCCTCCTTATCTCTTTGGAGTGGATTAGCGTAACCAATAGGACCGGGGTGCGGACAACGCCACATAAGTCATAACATGTCAAACCCTATTATCGCCACAGGCATGAACCAAATAGACACACCACATTTATTGTAGACGCATCTGTACATTGAATTATATTACAAATACGTGACCGGTTTATGTCATAAGAGCAACATAACGACACTGATTTACTGTAATGATATAAACGATCTAAGAAAATTCCAGAATATTTCTTACCGCACACGCCCCAACACACCGGTTTCTCTTACCTAGTTTTGCGTCAACAAACCATATCGTCCCAAATCCATCCCGTACACAAACAAATTATTTCGTGCCTTGCCAACATGTTTTTCATTGTGAATCTCACTAATCACTACTACACATGTGATTGTTTTGCACCAATAAAATTATGACATTGTTGAAAATAAAATAAGTGTAATTTAATAATTTGCTGCTAAGCCCACAGTAAAAATAAAGCATATTGGCAGTAAAATGTTTGAATTTAAGAAAATTATATCACAGAGGACAACCACTGGCTGGAACAAATCATCTGACACATGCTTAATTATAATTCCAGTCATTCTACGCTCCATCTGGTTTTGTAGAATTGCGAGATAATCTTGTTAAATCTTGTCAACATTTAAAGCCTATAAGGGCTGGATGCAATATCGCCATTGTGTATATAAATTAAGCTATCCGTAACTCATTATTGGGTATTCATTTTATAATTATGCACACATTTAATTACTTTACTATGGACGTATTGTATACTATTACGTGCCTTGATGTCTGAAATAAATGTTTATTATTATTGTATGCCATGCTGATAAAAAGTTGGCGTTGTATTGGCTATTACATTAACCGAAATGCGCAGTATGTTTAGCAGTTATCATCATCAGACAAATGGGTGTAAACAGATGCTCGCCAGTGATAGCTTGCACGCAATCATCAAGACCCATGACAGACAACACCTACTTAATCGTTTCTCATATATCGTTATTTCATGATATCTAGGTGAGTCCACTTTGCCAAATATTTACTTTTGGGTGTCGTAAACAATTGAAATTGTTGGATTAATTGGAGCATGACAGCAGTTTGCACTGTGTTGGTTTGTAATGAAGCTGGCAGGGGTAACTTCCGCTGCGGCGCTGATGGTTGTCCTGACGGAGGAGGCTTGATATTGTATGCAATGTATGGGACGACTCAGAATGTAATACAAATAATAATCCTACGATCGAGGTATGGGCACTTGTTGCCCAATCTTGCATTATCCCAAGATTGGGCTGTTTGGAGTACACAACTCAACTTGAGCCTGAGGCTATGCCTATGCCATGGCTATGTCCTATGACCAAGGCTAAGGCCTAAGAGTAAGACTAGTCTAAAGGCCTTTTTACACGAACAACTAGTTGGCGGACTAGTTGGCCAACTCTGTGTTGCCCAACTAGTTCGACAACTTTTACGTGTGCATTTACACATGTGACATGTCCCGACACAGCGAACAACTGTGACCTTGACCTCGACTGCGACTGCTTACGATTAGGAGCTCTCGGGTAACGCTTACAGTTCTCAGATGTTATTTATTTCTCTTCAAACCATTGCCTGCAGTACCTGGTAGTCTAGCCTAGGCTAGGGTCGCCAAGCTAGGCGTTCATTAACTTCAACAAATAGTGCATCGAGTGATCGACCCGCATGGACCTGGGACTCGGGTCGGGACAGTAGTAAATATTGCAACAAATTTACGTAAAATCTAAAATACACATTACTTTGTTGTGCTAAGGACGTCGCAGTCTTCTACTATTTGTCGTTGTTTTGTCATGCATGTGTAGATCCTAGAGTGTATATTTCGCAAACTTTTATTATGTTCGTTATTCCGATCAACTTCTAATTCGAAGTGGAAGAAAAAATGGCGGACGAAATATTTACAAGTATATGAACCCGCCGTTGACCTATCGACGTCATCACCATATTGCGCGCTGGTTGGATAAATAGGCACAACTCCGAACAACTAGTCGGTCAGATTGGGGCTAGCCCCAATTCGGATGACTCCGTCGACGCCATGAAAAATCGTGCCTAAACCAATGCGTACACGAGCAACTAGTTGGCGGACTAGTTGGCCAACTTGGTGTTGCCCAACTAGTCCGCCAACTAGTTGTTCGTGTAAAAGGGCCTTAAGAAGACCTAAGCCTAAGGCTAAGGCTAAGACCCTGTATAAAATTTAAATCCGGGCCCACTTCGATTTCGCTGTTATGACTGTGTTTTTGGCTTTGCATAAAATTAAAACATATAAATTTGATGCCTTGGTGTGTAGATCAATCATTCCAGATCATACTAGGAATATTTGTTATAAAAATATTGTGTCTTAGGCTTAGCGCACTTTTGAGGCTTAAAAGACGGTCCGGTTTGTATCAACATGTGCTGTTTATCACTCATTCCAAATATGCTGTGCAGTAATGTATGGCCACAGAGGCACAGATTTGCACAAACGGGAGCATTATTTGGACTTCAAAAGTGTGGTAAAAAGCTATATCTTTATAACATAAATATGACTATGTTGCTCCTTGCAAATTTATGAATTAAGGTGTGAGACCAACTCGAATTCATGTACTGATGTGCAGCCCTTTTTTTCAAGCAACAATTATCCAAATAAGATACTTTCACATGACATAATAGTACAATCCACGACGTTACACACACATCCATAAGTTGAGCCTAAATGTGAATATATACAGCAACTTCGCCTGGTTCTTCTGAACCAGTTGCGCCATGTTGTTACGTCAGCGGGGAAAGTTTTTGAGGAGAGTTATATCAATAAACATGGTCGAGTGTTGTCTGGAAGACATCGATCCTCACGAATCTAATGATTCTGATTCAAGTTTAGAACTATCATTCAAAATCGACAAGGTTTTAGAAAGTTCAGTAGCTGGGGAACATTGTCATAGTGGTAGTCTTGCAACAAAAATGTGAACGTGCCATGGCCATGTCGAAGACGATTGACCCCAGAACACAGAATCATAATAATCGCAACTATATAATATATTCTAGAATCCATTATTATCAGTGGTCTGTAATCCCTGCATGGCAATGTGCAGTTCTTTATGTTCTTTATGCTTATGCAAAGAACGTTTGCAAAAAAACAGGCTGCGCATGATTATCATTTATAGTGGTGGGGGTGAAAATCGGGCGTCCAATCATATTTTTCCGTTTTAACAAAAACTTGACCAAATTCTTCTGTAAGATATTTGTGTGGTAAATCTCTAACACCTATTCTGTCAATTGTCTGCAAATAAAGTTATAAAAGTTGTTTTGAGTGAAGTACTTGCTAATATAAACCGACAAAGTACAAATCTCTTAAAAGACACCTACTGCCCAAAACCGTGAATACTATCTGTGCAAATCGCTATTGTGGTCAGTGCTAGATCGGGCAATGTATTAAAATAGGTCAACATTGTTGCAGCCATTGTTTATGCTGAACTTTGCAACCAAAGGAAAGTTTAAGTTTGGTCAAAACAAACGGTGAAATGATTCGAACACAACACACAGCTGAGGTTATCCAGCAGGTGCGCGTGTGTTTCATCTGTTCAATCCACTTATCTTTTGAAAATTTTAATAAACTAACGTTATCTTTTGATGTATTGCAACATTCGGCGGCAACAAAACATTTAGGCATATTTGAAATTGAGCAAGAAAAAACTTAAACAAATTACGAGACACGATGCAAACTATGGCTCAATGGACACTGGAGACAAGAACACTTTCCACGTTCGTGTCATATCCAGTTAACCTCCTACTCGAAAAGTCATTCTCATTTCCTAGCAGTAAAGTCAAACTTGTTTAACATATAAGTATTCACAGATTTTATTCACAAAAAACCACTTAATCAATTGGGTGTAGGTTTTTCATTTAGAATAATGACAAAAATAGCAACAATCGTGTCATAAGCTCTTTAACCCACTCTTCCTATCTTAACTGCAGTCATCTGTCCGTCTTCCTGCAGCCACCCTGTTTCACTGCATCTGTCATGGCTTTGCTCCCTTTGAAATTGTTGTAGTCTGCCGCCTAGAGGTATTTGTAGCAAATGACCCACCCACTCAATTTGGCTTCTTCTTCTTCTAGTGTTCAGCTGAACAACACCCCAATCTTTTCCCTCTTGCCAGTTGGGTTCTCATAAACTTGAACCCCCATGCTTATACCACAGGGAAACTACTATAATATAGACAATGATCCATGAAAGCTGGACTCTCAACCAAGAGAACCCGGGTTTGAATCCTATGCTGCCTTGTCGAACCTTGGGCTAGTTTGTTTACTTTATCTTGCTCTAGTTCACTCAGCAGTAAGAATGAGTAGTGGCTATAGACAGTAGTGGATATTTGTTTACGCAGTCTTCACGCATTAATTGCAGTGTAACTGGATGCTTCCCAGAGATGTCGAGATGGTGTTCAATTGAATAGGTCTGCCATGGAGTAAAGTGTGAAGCGTTTTGAGTAATCCTGAAGACTGGATATTGCACTATATAAAAACTTAACCTTTTCTTTACATTTAAAACTCCAGACTAATTGTAGTAATCTACAGGGCAAGTCAATTCCTAGAAACCTAAAGCTATTTACACTATTCACTGTTTTTACCAATAGTTATTGCTGTGAAAAGTGGGGAACCACATATAGTACCACTGTATATTGTATTACAATACTACAAAAAAGTGTGGTTAGATTGATGTGTTGTGTCAACAGATTGTGTCACACTAATATGTAATTTCATTGATATCAAATACTGAAGTTCAAAGACTAGGTAGATTTGAAGATCTAGTCAGATCTGTTTAAGATCTTTAACAATATGCCAATGCCTGTCAATGTGCAAAACCTGTTTAAAAAAATACCATAATATATTCTTTTCGATTAGAATGTCAATATGTATGTCAGAGTGTGAGAACTAATGTCAAATCACTCTGTCTGTCAATTTACGGTGTAACAATTTAGAATTCATTACCTCAATATTGCAAAAGTGCCAACTTTTCATTCATTTGTTAATCAGTTAAAATCAATATGATTAGCAAATATGAACCTATTGTATGATTTCTGGTATAACAGTTTACATACACAGTGTTAGTCTGAACTAATTATATTGTGAAACTTCCATTATTAGTATTATACTTACTAATAATGTAGTACTCAGTAGGATAGCTTAAGTCACTTCTGTTACATTTGACTGATACACATACTAACAACTGTATATATGTTATCATAATGAGTCGACTACGAAACAGTGTAATAGGGGTATACAAGTACATCAGGTAATTCTTCAGTATACCCATTTTTCTAACACTAAACTGTTTTTGTTACTATAATTTGTATTGTCTGTGTTCGAAAATAAACATATTGATTGATTGGTTGATATGTTTATCCCATTGGATGCATCTAACATTCAGTATTTATGTTTTACAGGTGGAAAAGACGTGACGTGAATGAGTGAATGATGTTGACTGGCCAAAGACCAGTGCTGGGTTTTGTTATCTTGCTTCTTCGGCCCTACTGTGTATACACTGAGACAGGTACGTCTGACAGACTACACACCCTACAGTCCACTACACCCCCACAGTCCACTACACCTCCACAGTCCACTGCACCCCTACAGTCCACTACACCCCCACAGTCCACTACACCTCCACAGTCCACTACACCCACACAGTCCACTACACCCCCCACTGTCCACTACACCCCCATAAAGCACAGTGCTGTGTTTTGTTATCTTGCTTCTTCGGCCCTACTGTGTATACACTGAGACAGGTAAGTCTGACAGACTACACACCCAACAGTCCACTACACCCCCACAAAGCCCAGTGCTGTGTTTTGTTATCTTGCTTCTTCGGCCCTACTGTGTATACACTGAGACAGGTACGTCTGACAGACTACACACCCAACAGTCCACTACACCCCCACAAAGCCCAGTGCTGTGTTTTGTTATCTTGCTTCTTTGGCCCTACTGTGTATACACTGAGACAGGTACGTCTGACAGACTACACACCCTACAGTCTACTACACCCCCACAGTCCACTACACCTCCACAAAGCCCAGTGCTGTGTTTTGTTATCTTTCTTCGGCCCTACTGTGTATACACTGAGACAGGTATGTCTGACAGACTACAGTCCACTACACCCCCACAGTCCACTACACCTCCACAGTCCACTGCACCCCTACAGTCCACTACACCCCCCACAGTTCACTACACCCCACAGTCCTATACACCCCCACAGTCCACAACACCTCTACAGTCCACTACACCCCACAGTCCACTACACCCCCCACAGTCCACTACACCCACACTCCACTACACCCCCACAGTCCACTACACCCCCCACAGTCCACTACACCCCCACAGTCCACTACACCCCCACAGTCCACTACACACCCCACAGTCCACTACATCCCCCACATTCCACTACATCCCCCACAGTCCACTACACCCCCCACAGTCCACTACATCTCCCACAGTCCACTGCACCCCCCACAGTCCTCTACACAACGACAGTCCACTACACCGTACGCAGTCTACTACACCCCCACAGTCTATCCCTCCTTATCTCTACCCCCCTCTCCCATTTCTACCTGTCCTTATCTCTATCTCCCTCTCCCATTTCTACCCCTCCTTATCTCTACATCCCTCTCTCATTTCTACCCCTCCTTATAAGGCTTACATCTACCTCCCTCTTCCATTTCTACCCCTCCTTATATGTACACCCCTCTCCCATATCAACCCCTACTTATATGTACACCCCTCACTCATTTCTGTCCCTCCTTATCTCTATCTCCCTCTCCCATTTCTACCCCTCCTTATCTCTACCTCCCTCTCCCATTTCTACCCCTTCTTATCTCTATCTCTGTTTCCCATTTCTGTCCCTCCTTATCTCTACCTCCCTCACCCATTTCTACCCTTCCTTATATCTATCTCTCCCTTTTCTACCCCTCCTTATCTCTACCTCCCGTTCCCATTTATATCCCTCCTTATCTCTACCTCCCTCTCCCATTTCTACCCCTCCTTATCTCTACCTTCCTTTCCCATGTCTACCCCTCCTTATCTCTACCTCCCTCTCCCATTTCTACCCTTCCTTATATCTACCTCTCCCATTTCTACCCCTCCTTATCCCTCCTCCCTCTCCCATATATATCACTCCTTATCTCTATATCCCTCTCTCATTTCTATCCCTCCTTACCTATAACCCCCTAATTTTTACTCTTCCTTATCCCTACCTCCCTCTTCCATTTCTACCCTCTATCTCTACCTCTCTCTCTCATTTCTACCCCTCCTGATCTGTCCCTCCCTGTCCCGTTTCTACCCTACTTTATATCTACCTCTCCGATTTCTACCCTTCCTTATCTCTACCCCTTCGCCAATTTCTACAATTTCCCACATCTAACCCTGTCCCCCTTCTACCCTCTTGAGCAATCTCTGCACACCCTTCCAAGTTCCATGTGTGAATAACAACAAAGCACCAGTGTATCTAGTAAAATCAGCACTACAGTGACCAGCCATTGCTGTGGCTGCCAGCCTAGAACAGGTGGTCATTTTATGGCAGTGACTTTAATTAAGCCCAGAGCCCATGAATAATTGAGTGAATGAATAAAGAAGTACCATCTGATGTTATGACAACATTGGACATGCAGATATGTTGGTGAGAAGGACACACTGATTGGACAGGACCAGCAAGTGTAGATAATGACCCAAATGTTACCAATTTAAGAATTATGATAGTGCCATTAATATTTTAGTAACCCTTGGTGTGGTGGTGGGTAGATAGCTTGATTGATTTTTTTAAATTTCAGGTAATAATCCCATAGATATTGCCAACTCACTGTTATTAAAATCAATAAATGCCACCACCCTTTTAGTCGTTATTTAGACTGTTTACTGTAGATTTACTGTACATATTTTTAAAAAGCTACATAGACATAGCTGCTGTCTTCTGTGTTCACTTAGGATTTACATGTCTCTTAATTGATTAAATTATTCATGGATATACCAAGTAATAAATCCTCTTATTCAATCTTTGATGGCCACTTTCTCAAAACCGTGCTTTTAGATTTCTGTATATGAATATTTCATGAAGTACTTACACTATAAATAAAGGACGTTTTGTTTGAGTGTTGTATGTAGATTATTTTCCTATACACAACTGGTAAAAACGATCACTAAAATAACAAATGGTTTGACAGTTAGTCAGTATTACCAGGTAGTTGCACAAATATAAATTATTTAAAAACAGAGTATGCACTCAATACCTTAGCAAGAATTGTGATATCTCTGGGCAGTAACAAAATGGCATCGGTTCTCAGTTTGTTAACCATTTTGCTTGTTACCATAGAAACACATAATTTGGCAGAAATGTTGTTATGTATATATATTCTACTGTGGTTGGCTGAAAAGACAGAAACAGCTGTATAAGAGATTGTTGGGTCGTGATGGCGTAATGATGGGAGCATCAAACTCTCAGTCAAAAGATTCTGTAATTGATTCCTTTTGCTCCTTTTTCGAACCTCGGTTCATCCACTTCATGTTGCTCTAGTTCACTCAGCTGTTTGATTGAGTGCCTGGTTGTAGACGGTGATGAATGTGTGAGTGAATAGACTTCACACAGTAATTACAACATGGCTTAATACTTCCCAGAGACACCAAGATGGTGTTCTGTTGAACAGCTCTTCCAGGGAGTGATGTGTAAAATGCTCTGAGCCGTCCTATGATTGGCTACCATAAAAAATAAGAATTTATATTTATGTTTGCAGAGTTTACTGTTCAGCCCAAGTCGGCTGCTATTCTTCTTGGTACAGACCTGACCCTGGACTGCGTTGCGCGGAACACACCAGACAGTGATGGATACGTACTTCGTTACTCATGGATGTTCCAGAACGTCAGTACTGCCATATCCGTCCCCAAGGCACTCATGTTTAATAACCATTCTTTGTATATACCGAGACTAACAGAGGCAGATTTGGGAGAGTACCAGTGTGTCGTACAAAACAAGGATCTATCAACGACTGAGAGTGAAACAGCCACAGTTTTGCGTGCATGTAAGTATTCATAATGGCCACATGGTTTGACCACTTTGTAATTAATTAGCATCTTGTGTTTAAATGCCTTTAATATCTTAAATGAAAATATCAAAGAAATATCTTTAAAATATTTTAAATGGGATTTGCATATTTACTTATTGCTGAGCAATATGCTTCCTTGATCACCAAATAAATAAATGGTGTTTTAAAAAGGTTTTATTTTTATTGAATTTGTCATGAAAAAAGTGAGTATAGAAAATACACAATTAACTTAATTTCAAGATTATTCATTTTATTGTTTCACTGCATATTATACAATAATAACAGTGATATTTTAAAGTATTTGTTAATTTTTTTTATTAATTTATTATCATTAAATATTTTAGATTATTTACTATTTAATAACGTTTAAACTGGGATACGGTTCATATATTTATTAACTTTGTGACTTACAAATTGATTGAAAAATTAAATCACATTTACAGAGGTAATCTAATATATTCATCAATTTAAAGTTCCCATATACAGTGCAATATCATAAAAATTAACATTTATTCTTGTCTTCAGATAGTGACAGCTTTCTACTCCACCCGAAATCTTTAGTCGCCTCAGATGGTTCGATCATCAGCATACAGTGTGTCACAGGGAAATGTGCTCCCCCACCTATTGTACACTGGAAAAAAGATGGCATTCTATTTGAGGGGGGCAGCCAAGAGGTCACAACCTTTGGTGATGTCACACATGGAGTAATTGGCCAGAAGAGTATGAGGTTAAAGTTGAAGGTGGAAAGGTCATCACAAGGGTTGTATGTGTGCGTAGCCAAGAATGAGCTGACTGGAGAGTTGATTCAAAGTCACCTGGCCAGACTGGATGTAAAAGGTGAGGTCAGATGGGGTCATATGTCAATAAGGTCTTGCACAAAAACCTTATTTTTTTGTCCAACATGATCTAGCTATTATTGAGATAGTGTTTGGGTGTGTGTGTGCATGCGTGCATGTGTGCGTGCATGCGGGTATGTGTGTGTGTGTGGATGTATGTGCGTGCGTGCATGCATGTATGTGCTACTATTATCCTCTCCTAGACAATTTGGATCGCGGGTGCCAAACATTTAGGGATTCAACTATGACCCCTTCGAAAGCGAGTACTTAACAGCTTTATTCTCCACAACAATTCTCCAAGTGTTAAAGGTTATTGCTGGTTTTTATGATGGATACCAGGTGTTATATATGGATGCAAATTTAATGTTTGCAACGTAAAACATGACTTGTAACAACCACACAAGCCACATGCATCAAAACCTCCTCAACTTGACATGACAGATGTCTGGAGGAGGATGGCCATTTCTGCAAATACAAAGGAACCTCACTATTAAGGCCATCACTGGAACTGGACGAAAGTGACGTGAATACACTTATTTGTAGGACTAATGTCCTATACTTTACTCTGCGAGGTTAATTAATATCCTGATATGTATACTTATTTGCACCAAAAAACATATTTTGGTGATTTTGAGAGCATTTTTTCTGAGATTGTACATTGTATCTCTCATAAAGGAATGGTCTGTCTATGTTGCCTTTAGGTATATATATATATATATGTATATAAATACCAGAGAAACGGCTTACATGGTTTCTCCTTCCTTGTTTCAGTGCAGTTGAAGGCTCCATACGTTGATGTTACGGAGCTTCTAGTCAGAGACATCATGACACCAGAAGGAGGCTCCGTCAGCCTTGTCTGCCCCATACGGGGGGAGCCGGAGCCCATCTACTCCTGGACGAAAAATGGTTACTTGTTTGAGAAAATGGCGAACAGTGTCGTATCAACCGATGGCACGCTGACAATGAGTGACATTGTTAGGTCTAATGCTGGTCTTTACCGGTGCGCAGGGGAGAACAACCTGGGAACCATTTCAATGGAACCATTCAATGTTACTGTGGCTTGTAAGTATATTTGGGATATGTCAAGTTCATTATGACCCGCCACAGTGCACAGGCCTAGTCTGCACACGATCTAGAAATAGCTGTGTAGATCATGTCCAATTAGTTTTGTGATTTTGGCAGAAATGTATTGCATACCGTTTTGAAAAGTTGTTTCTGCATTAGTAAGTATGGAGGGGGGTGAGAGAGAGAGAAAGAGTGGGGGAGGGGAAAGAGGGGGAGGGACGGAGAGAGAGAAAATGGGGGAGAGTGGGGAGGGGGGATGGAGAGAGAGAAAGAGAGAGAATGGGGGAGAGGGGGAGGGATGGAGAGAGAGAGGGAGAGAGAGAGAGAATGGGGGAGAGGTGGGAGGGGGAGGGACAGAGAGAGAGGGAGAGGGGGAGGGACGGAGAGAGAGGGAGAGAGAGAGAATGGGGGAGATGGGGGAGGGACGGAGAGAGAGAGAGAATGGAGGATAGGGGGGAGGGACGGAGAGAAAGAGAGAGAATGGGGGAAAGGGGGGAGGGATGGAGAGAGAGAGGGAGAGAGAGAGATAGAGAATGGGGGAGAGGGGGAGGGATGGAGAGAGAGAAAGAGAGAGAATGGGGGAGAGGGGGAAGGGGAGGGAGGGAGAGTGAGAGAGAAAGAGAGAGAATGGGGAAGAGGGGGGAGGGACGGACAGAGAGAGTGAGAGAGAAAGAGAGAGAATGGGGAAGAGGGGGGAGGGACGGACAGAGATAGGAGGGAGAGAATAGGGATGGGGGAGAGGGACGGAGAGAGAGAGAATGGGGGGAGAGGGGGGAGGAGGGGGAGGGATGGAGAGAGAGAAAGGGAGGGATGGAAAGGGGGAGGGGTACGGAGGGAGAGGGATGGAAAGAGAGGGAGAGAGTGAGAATGGGGGAGAGGGGGAGGGGGACGGAGAGAGAGAGGGAGAGAGAAAGATATATATAGAGGGGGAGGGGGAGAGCTTTGTTATGTCTACTCCTACCAATGTGTCATTAGCGTTGTCTCTGTGATATTTGTAGATCTTGATATCACCTTCAAGACGTCCCCTCAAGACGTGACAGTGACCGCTGGCTTGTCCCTGTCATTACCATGTACTCCCCCCAACTCTTACCCCCCTGCCCGCTTACTCTGGTATCGTGATAACGCCCTGTTTGTGGAGCGCCCCGGGGGTCAGTTTGCAGCCTACAAGGATGTGTCGGGGGCGCTGATGTTTGCCAGCGTGCAGTTGTCAGACGAGGGAACTTACTTCTGTGTGGCGCAGAATACTTGGAGCATCCCCACTGCCGTAGAGTCCTTCCCTGCTACTGTCAGCGTTCAAGGTGAGGAACCAGCTCAGGCAGTTCTCTGGGTGGCTAGTTTGCTGTGATGCTGATACTGTGCTCAGAAGAAATGTTGTTTTTGTTGTTTTGCGTCATTGTCATCATCAACTTTCTGAAATTCCTCCAAACCTCTCCTTACACAATCTTCCCATCCCAGTCTAGGTCGTCCTCGCCTCGTTTTTCCTTCCACTCTCCAGGCATCTGCTCCAACTAGAGCAATGAAATCATGTCTTATTCATCATGAGTGTTTGTCATATTTTATATTGTCATTATACATTACTTGTGAATGTAAAAGTACAAACATGTATGTTTTGTTATTAAATGAAAATATTGTTTGCATATATGCACATGCGTAGGTATGTATTTAAATATAATTTATATGTATTTATGTGTTCATATATATGTGTGTATGTGCATGCGTGCGTGCATGTGTGTGTCTGTGATTTACTCATGTATTATGGATTAATAAAAGCACAATTTCAAATAGACAGCAAGAATTAAACTTTGGAACAATTTGTTGAAACATGCAACATTTCGACCCGGCTACAGTGGATCTTGGTCAGTCATTGATGTCATGTAAAGGGGCTCAGATTTTGGCGGAATGATCTGGTTGTAGATGGCGGGCAGGTGGTATCCCTGATCTCGGTTCATTGTAGGGGATCTGTTTCACATGACATCGGTGTGTAAACAAGATCGGCTGTAGACGGGTCGAAACGTCACATGTTTGAACAAATTGCTCCAAAGTAAATTTAATTCTTGCCATCTAATTGAATCTTGGAACCATCACAGTTTCAAAGCTGCCTGTTTCAGCGAGCCCAGTACTAGTGGAGCCTCCAGTGGCCACACAGGTAACGAAGGGGCGCTTGCTGCGGCTGCACTGTGTGATGACTGGCAAGCCACGCCCCACTGTCACATGGTACCACAACGGTCAAGCGCTCACGATCACTGACACCCTCAGCTTCAGGTATGTTAGTGGACAGTCACACGGTAGCGTGTGTGGAAAACACCACCAATATGTGGGCACTTTTGTGGGTGGGGAGGAAGGTTTTATGTGCATGCATGCATGTCATGGTATGTGTGTGTGAGGAAGGTGTTATGTGCATGCATGCATGTCATGGTATGTGTGTGTGTGAGGAAGGTGTTATGTGCATGCATGCATGTCATGGTATGTGTGTGTGTGAGGAAGGTGTTATGTGCATGCATGCATGTCGTGGTATGTGTGTGTGAGGAAGGTGTTATGTGCATGCATGCATGTCATGGTATGTGTGTGTGTGAGGAAGGTGTTATGTGCATGCATGCATGTCATGGTATGTGTGTGTGAGGAAGGTGTTATGTGCATGCATGCATGTCATGGTATGTGTGTGTGAGGAAGGTGTTATGTGCATGCATGCATGTCATGGTATGTGTGTGTGAGGAAGGTGTTATGTGCATGCATGCGTGTCGTGGTATGTGTGTGTGTGAGGAAGGTTTTATGTGCATGCATGCATGTCATGGTATGTGTGTGTGAGGAAGGTGTTATGTGCATGCATGCATGTCATGGTATGCTTGTGTGAGGAAGGTGTTATGTGCATGCATGCATGTCATGGTATGTGTGTGTGAGGAAGGTGTTATGTGCATGCATGCGTGTCGTGGTATGTGTGTGTGTGAGGAAGGTTTTATGTGCATGCATGCATGTCATGGTATGTGTGTGTGAGGAAGGTGTTATGTGCATGCATGCATGTCATGGTATGCTTGTGTGAGGAAGGTGTTATGTGCATGCATGCATGTCATGGTATGTGTGTGTGAGGAAGGTGTTATGTGCATGCATGCATGTCATGGTATGTGTGTGTGAGGAAGGTGTTATGTGCATGCATGCATGTCATGGTATGTGTGTGTGAGGAAGGTGTTATGTGCATGCATGCATGTCATGGTATGTGTGTGTGTGAGGAAGGTGTTATGTGCATGCATGCATGTCATGGTATGTGTGTGTGAGGAAGGTGTTATGTGCATGCATGCATGTCATGGTATGTGTGTGTGAGGAAGGTGTTATGTGCATGCATGCATGTCATGGTATGTGTGTGTGAGGAAGGTGTTATGTGCATGCATGCATGTCATGGTATGTGTGTGTGAGGAAGGTGTTATGTGCATGCATGCGTGTCGTGGTATGTGTGTGTGTGAGGAAGGTTTTATGTGCATGCATGCATGTCATGGTATGTGTGTGTGAGGAAGGTGTTATGTGCATGCATGCATGTCATGGTATGTGTGTGTGAGGAAGGTGTTATGTGCATGCATGCGTGTCGTGGTATGTGTGTGTGTGAGGAAGGTTTTATGTGCATGCATGCATGTCATGGTATGTGTGTGTGAGGAAGGTGTTATGTGCATGCATGCGTGTCGTGGTATGTGTGTGTGTGAGGAAGGTGTTATGTGCATGCATGCATGTCATGGTATGTGTGTGTGAGGAAGGTGTTATGTGCATGCATGCATGTCATGGTATGTGTGTGTGAGGAAGGTGTTATGTGCATGCATGCGTGTCGTGGTATGTGTGTGTGTGAGGAAGGTGTTTAGTGCATGCATGCGTGTCGTGGTATGTGTGTGTGAGGAAGGTGTTATGTGCATGCATGCATGTCGTGGTATGTGTGTGTGAGGAAGGTGTTATGTGCATGCATGCATGTCGTGGTATGTGTGTGTGAGGAAGGTGTTATGTGCATGCATGCATGTCGTGGTATATGTGTGTGAGGAAGGTGTTATGTGCATGCATGCATGTAGTGGTATGTGTGTGTGAGGAAGGTGTTATGTGCATGCATGCATATCGTGGTATGTGTGTGAGGAAGGTGTTATGTGCATGCATGCATGTTATTGTATGCGTGTGTGAGGAAGGTGTTATGTGCATGCATGCATGTCATGGTATGTGTGTGTGAGGAAGGTGTTATGTGCATGCATGCATGTCATGGTATGCGTGTGTGAGGAAGGTGTTATGTGCATGCATGCATGTCATGGTATGCGTGTGTGAGGAAGGTGTTATGTGCATGCATGCATGTCATGGTATGCGTGTGTGAGGAAGGTGTTATGTGCATGCATGCATATCGTGGTATGTGTGTGAGGAAGGTGTTATGTGCATGCATGCATGTCATTGTATGCGTGTGTGAGGAAGGTGTTATGTGCATGCATGCATGTCATGGTATGCTTGTGTGAGGAAGGTGTTATGTGCATGCATGCATGTCATGGTATTCGTGTGTGAGGAAGGTGTTATGTGCATGCATGCATGTCATGGTATGCGTGTGTGAGGAAGGTGTTATGTGCATGCATGCATGTCATGGTATGCGTGTGTGAGGAAGGTGTTATGTGCATGCATGCATGTCATTGTATGCGTGTGTGAGGAAGGTGTTATGTGCATGCATGCATGTCATGGTATGCGTGTGTGAGGAAGGTGTTATATGCATGCATGTCATGGTATGTGTGTATGTGTACAAGTGTGATTGACACTGTGTGTTTGTTGGTGTTGGCATAGGTGTGTGTATGTGTGTCAAGTCAAATGTGTGCATGCATGTGGTGTGGTGTGTGTGTATGTGTTTGTGTGTATGTGTGTTCATGTGTGTTGTGTTCGTGTGTATGTGTGTGTCTGTATGTGTGTGTGTGTGCGTGTGTGCATGTGTGTTTGGGTGGGTGTGTGTGTGTGTGTGTGTGTGTGTGCGTGCGTGTGTGTGACTGTGTGTACCTGCATTATCACCCACATCCACCTTACACGAAGTAAGTTTTTATCATTAAACATTGCTCCATAATAATCAACCAAGTTCATGTACTAAGCAGACATACAACGTTGGAAGACAAAACACATCGAGTGGACCTGCCCTCCGAGTTTAGACCACTACTGCAGTGTGCTGTGTGTTGACAGTGACTACGGCCAGGAACTCATCCTAAGAGACATCACGAAACACGATGAGGGTGATTACTACTGCGTGGGGACCAACAGACTCGGTAGAACTGAGAGTTCACATGTCACTGTCACAGTGCTAGGTAGGCCCGGTCTAAATCAGTCATGGGGTCAGTTCCACTTTGTCAATTCCAAATCCAATTCCCAAAAATCAATTCCAAATTATCCAACTTCAAATGTGCGCACACACAGTCATATTTAATCAGATAATGATTAAAAAATTAATTATTTTACACCCAACATCACTCAGATAAGTTGTGTTCATTGCCTAATGTCTGCAACTGCAAAAAAATCGTTTCCATTTCCAAAAGATTTATTTCCAATTCAAAACTTTCGAAAATCGGAATGGAATGAATGGTCAATTCCGGTATGGAATTCTCACGTTCGTTGCTGCCTTATCAAGATGACCATTGACCCTAGAGTTGTATAGTGTTGTGTGTGTGTGCATTCCTGCATAATTGTATAAGTTACATTGGAACCATAACAAATTGCCCAGTATTGAAGATGTGCACATGTACAAGAACCAACTTATGTACTTACCTTTATCTGATGGGCTGCAGTGGAGCCGGAGATCACCCATGGAGTGATGAACATGACAGCCACAGAGGGCGCCACTGTCAAGCTGCGATGTGTCGTGTATGGCTCCCCACAGCCACGGGTCACATGGTATAAAGGTAACATTCTCATTGGTCATATTTGAAGTTGCATGGTATAAAGGTAACGTGCTCATTGGTCACATTTGAAATCACATGGTATAAAGGTAATGTGCTCATTGGCCACATTTGAAGTCACATGGTATTAAGGTAATGTGCTCATTAGTCACATTTGAAGTCACATGGTATAAAGGTAGTGTTGATTTGGTCGTATCTGAATAGCACTTTTTTATTTTCATGTCTTATCATTAATATTTATCTTGTAACAATTAGGTATATGTGGACTGTGGTTGTCTAGTGGTTGTCTAGTGGTGGTCTAGTGGTTGTCTAGTGGTGGTCTAGTGGTGGTCTAGTGGTGGTCTAGTGGTGGTCTAGTGGTGGTCTAGTGGTGGTCTAGTGGTGGTCTAGTGGTGGTCTAGTGGTGGTCTAGTGGTGGCCTAGTGGTGTCCTAGTGGTGGTTTAGTGGTGGCTTAGTGGTGGCTTAGTGGAGGCTTAGTGGAGGCTTAGTGGCGTCTTAGTGGCGTCTTAGTGGCGGCCTAGTGGCGGCCTAGTGGCGGTCTAGTGGCGGTCTAGTGGCGGTCTAGTGGTGGTCTAGTGGTGGTCTAGTGGTGGCTTAGTGGAGGCTTAGTGGTGGCTTAGTGGTGGTTTAGCAGTTAGAGTGTCAGACTGAGGCCAGATAAGAGTAATCTCGTCTGATGTCGGACATCGATGTTCTGAGGTGATCCCTTGTGGATGTGTTGTATTTCATGTTGCAGATGTTCTGAGGTGATCCCTTGTGGGTGTATTGTATTTCATGTTGCAGATGTTCTGAGGTGATCCCTTGTGGATGTGTTGTATTTCATGTTGCAGATGTTCTGAGGTGATCCCTTGTGGATGTGTTGTATTTCATGTTGCAGATGTTCTGAGGTGATCCCTTGTGGATGTATTGTATTTCATGTTGCAGATGTTCTGAGGTGATCCCTTGTGGATGTGTTATATTTCATGTTGCAGATGTTCTGAGGTGATCCCTTGTGGATGTATTGTATTTCATGTTGCAGATGTTCTGAGGTGATCCCTTGTGGATGTATTGTATTTCATGTTGCAGATGTTCTGAGGTGATCCCTTGAGGATGTGTTTTATTTCATGTTGCAGATGTTCTGAGGTGATCCCTTGTGGATGTGTTGTATTTCATGTTGCAGATGTTCTGAGGTGATCCCTTGTGGGTGTATTGTATTTAATGTTGCAGATGTTCTGAGGTGATCCCTTGTGGATGTATTGTATTTCATGTTGCAGATGTTCTGAGGTGATCCCTTGTGGGTGTATTGTATTTCATGTTGCAGATGTTCTGAAGTGATCCCTTGTGGATGTGTTGTTTTTCATGTTGCAGATGTTCTGAGGTGATCCCTTGTGGATGTGTTGTATTTCATGTTGCAGATGTTCTGAGGTGATCCCTTGTGGATGTGTTGTATTTCATGTTGCAGATGTTCTGAGGTGATCCCTTGTGGGTGTATTGTATTTCATGTTGCAGATGTTCTGAGGTGATCCCTTGTGGATGTATTGTATTTCATGTTGCAGATGTTCTGAGGTGATCCCTTGTGGATGTATTGTATTTCATGTTGCAGATGTTCTGAGGTGATCCCTTGTGGATGTATTGTATTTCATGTTGCAGATGTTCTGAGGTGATCCCTTGTGGATGTATTGTTTTTCATGTTGCAGATGGCGTAGAACTGAAGTTGTCCGGCCGACTGAGACAGACGTCTGAGGGGCTGGAACTGGCCTACTTGACCGGTGCTGACTCAGGGCGATACAGATGTGAAGCAAACAATGACGCAGGGTCAAGATCAAGTGAGGCCACATTACTGGTGCACGGTGAGTGCAACTCATAACGTCTCCAGTGATTTCTTCTCTCCTTCTTTCCCTGAGTGTCTGGGCTGAGGCTGGCCTTGATACTGGCCCTTCTTTCCTTGTGTGTCCGGGCTGAGGCTGGCCTTGATACTGGTCCTTCTTTCCCTGTTTGTCCGGGTTGAGGCTGGCCTTGATACAGGTCCTTCTTTCCCTGTGTGTGTGTGCTGAGGCTGGCCTTGATACAGGTCCTTCTTTCCCTGAGTGTCTGGGCTGAGGCTGGCCTTGATACAGGTCCTTCTTTCCCTGTGTGTCCGGGCTGAGGCTGGCCTTGATACTGGTCCTTCTTTCCCTGTTTGTCCGGGCTGAGGCTGGCCTTGATACAGGTCCTCCTTTCCCTGTGTGTGTGGGCTGAGGCTAGCCTTGATACAGGTCCTTCTTTCCTTGTGTGTCCGGGCTGAGGCTGGCCTTGATACAGGTCCTTCTTTCCTTGTGTGTCCGGGCTGAGGCTGGCCTTGATACAGGTCCTTCTTTCCCTGTTTGTCCGGGCTGAGGCTGGCCTTGATACAGGTCCTTCTTTCCCTGTTTGTCCGGGCTGAGGCTGGCCTTGATACAGGTCCTTCTTTCCCTGTGTGTCCGGGCTGAAGCTGGCCTTGATACTGGTCCTTCTTTCCCTGTGTGTCCGGGCTGAGGCTGGCCTTGATACTGGTCCTTCTTTCCCTGTGTGTCCGGGCTGAGGCTGGCCTTGATACTGGTCCTTCTTTCCCTGTGTGTCCCCTTCATTCTCCAGGCATCTGCTTTTGCCAATATTTCTTCTCCCATTCACTCCACGTGTCCAGCCCTCTTTAATTGACTCCTCCCCAGCTTCTTTAAACTGTCTTTCCAACCAACGTCCTCTGTCAGCTTCTCCAGTCTGCACTTGTCTTTTAGCTTCCGTTTTCCAATTCTTCTCTCCTATTGTTTTTTCATTCTTTCCATAATCTCTATATATTAGGCCATACATATGTGCTTTCATCATACTTGAGCAAAGCACCTTTCCCTCGAACTTACTCAGAGTCTACCTGTATTATTATTTACTAGCTGAGTTAGCACAGCATTGAACGGCAAGACACAGACACCTACCAGTATTAATATTTCTAGGTCAAAGAATTTATACCACACCCACGTGTAGCCATATTGGCATTTATTGCCTAGCAACCTGTATTCACTAGATTTTTGAAATTCATCCGCAGATGAATCTACAAACCACTCCAATGGGCCCGCTAGATGACATACAAAATGTCAGCCCCATACATTCAAAACTAATGGAGATATTGGTCCACAGACAGACAGAGATCCATACTGTTTTGTAATGTAGATGTTCGGACACTGTGTGTTGCAGTGCGACCGACGCTGGTGAGTTTCCCGTCAGACAGACGAGTCAACCAATCACAGTTAGTCGTCATGTTCTGTGATGCGGACGGTGTCCCAAGACCAAACATTACCTGGCTCTACAACGTAAGTACATGAGACAGATGTTCTTTTAGAGGTCAATAGATTTTATTTTAACAACTGATCATAATGGCTAGTTTAGCATTAGTTAGTTAAGTCTAGTCAGTACATAGCCGATGCTTTGTTTTACATAAATAATTTATTTACAAATCTATATTTAAATTACACATTAAATGTATGATATGTTTATTATATACGTATATATTTTTAATGGTGCTATATAAAGAACATCTATTATTATTTCTTATGATAGTGAAACTAACTTATATAATAATTTTTGTATTAAATTAACCGTTGTTTGTTCCGCAAAAAGAACTTTGAAATGTATAAGGCCAGTTTGTGACTTTTAAAATGTTTCTGTACTTTTGGTCCAAGTTCCGCCTGTTTTTGTTAGCTCTTGTAATTATGATACACTCATTATTCAGAATTAGCATTGTTATGTCATCGCATGTAATAATGCTAATTGAGGAGATGACAGCAACCTTCTGTCGTTTTCCATCTCTACAACAAAGAAGAAAACGTTCTCTGCCATTTTCCATCTCTACAATAAAGAAGATGAACGCAAAATGGACAAGTTTGTGAACAATACATGTCTCTTCTGCCAAGCAGCCCCGACATACCTGGGCATCAAACTAGATAGATCACAGACTTACAGGCGACATCTGGAAAACTTAAGCACGAAAGTAGCATCACGTGGAGGGCTGATACGCTAACTTGATGGTACCACTTGGGGAGCAAGCACCAAGACACTACGCACCTCTACCTTGGCATTAGTGTATGCACCAGCGGAATACTATGCACCAGTGTGGTGCAGAAGTGCACACACATCAGAACTGGACCACATTATCAGCCACTGCACTCTCTACGGTGCTCCACACGGAGAGACTGTCATCGCCGAGCTGGACCTGGCGACCCGGGAGTGGCTGCTCAACAACACTCTGCAAGTGTTGGCAGTAGACAAACGCGAGAAGAAGAAGTCATCGCACAGTGTTCTGTGTTTCTTCTGTGATTGTATTTAGTTATGTGAATCTTTCTGTGTTTGAAAGTTCTGCAGCAGATCTGATCCAAGGTTTTAGAAGTCACTAGCATTGTGAGGACATTTAGAACTGAGCATCACCGGCTACATCTGCCCCTCCGCAATGACCCGGGTATTCATTCACCCAGGCCTATTCACCACACTAACTAGAAATAGCCATTTAGGTCACATTCCAGCAATTTTTTTAGTTTAGCAGAAATTCATATCTTATAATCAAATGTTTTTAAATGTACAAAAATTTCATTTTATTTTCCATGACAACTAATCTAAGAATAACAAAATACCTGCATTTTTTGCACCCACCGGTTAAGAAACTCTAGGCTATATGAGTAAAAATGACCTTGTTTCTCAAAACATGGCATTTTAAAAGTTTGCTTCATTTTTAGCAATAAATCAAAAACTACTGAAGATAGTTTAACAAATGAGGTATCATTTTAATGCATATAACCTGTGGAATCCAAAACGATACCCAACTCCATTTCAACTTAGTAGCCACTTTGTTGTCGCAGGTTACGTATATGTTGAGTCCTTCGTCAGGTTCTACTCTATGAATCAAGACAGAAATTAAGCTCGGAATTTGATCATCCTTGGTGTTGTAGGGTTCTGAGTCACTGCCAGAGGGCGTCACTGTAGAATCCCAGACAATTACGATATCGTCTGTCGACCCCATTCACACCGGGCGGTATACGTGTGTGGCAGCGAACCATGTGGGGAAGTCAAACCACACTGCATTCGTACTAGTTCAAGGTAGTTTCTGTTATCATCATTAGATGCAGATGTGCACAAAAGACTATACATTTTACAAGTTAAATTTCCTGCCTAAATAAATTCCATGAAACGCTACATTTTATAGGCAGTGTATACAATAGTTATGTATTTGTGATGTAGAATTTGGTAAGATATTGTATACGTATGATAGTTTACTTGTTTGGCTAAATAGTATTAAATTTCTATTCTTAATTTCCAAAGCAGTATTTGTGTTGTATTTTATGATAATGTAATTTGTGCTGTTTGATGTCCAGTGTACGTTGTGTTCTGTTTGATGTCCAGTGTACGTTGTGTTCTGTTTGATGTCCAGTGTACGTTGTGTTCTGTTTGATGTCCAGTGTACGTTGTGTTCTGTTTGATGTCCAGTGTACGTTGTGTTCTGTTTGATGTCCAGTGTACGTTGTGTTCTGTTTGATGTCCAGTGTACGTTGTGTTCTGTTTGATGTCCAGTGTACGTTGTGTTCTGTTTGATGTCCAGTGTACGTTGTGTTCTGTTTGATGTCCAGTGTACGTTGTGTTCTGTTTGATGTCCAGTGTACGTTGTGTTCTGTTTGATGTCCAGTGTACGTTGTGTTCTGTTTGATGTCCAGTGTACGTTGTGTTCTGTTTGATGTCCAGTGTACGTTGTGTTCTGTTTGATGTCCAGTGTACGTTGTGTTCTGTTTGATGTCCAGTGTACGTTGTGTTCTGTTTGATGTCCAGTGTACGTTGTGTTCTGTTTGATGTCCAGTGTACGTTGTGTTCTGTTTGATGTCCAGTGTACGTTGTGTTCTGTTTGGTTGTATATATATTTGTATGAGGATGTTTGTGTCTGGTGGTGATTTACATCCTTTCTATATATTTATCAATTTATATATAATTATATATAATATATATTTTTATCTATTTGCATCTTTACCTGAAATAAAAGCATAAATTTTCTGATAGAATAATTGATGGAAGCACAGATGATTGTGACATTCATACAGTTTTAGACTACACTGACTGTCTTGTGATGTCACGTTTCAGTTAAACCCTTCATCACTTCCATCACTGGCAGCACCTCTATTGATCGGGGAGACAGTCTCGAGGTGGCGTGTCATGTGACAGGAGTCCCGCAGCCGACAGTGCAGTGGACGTTTCGTCGATCGATTCTCCACCCCACAATTGATTACAGGTTGACATTTGACAAGGACAATTCGATGACGCTGCGGTTTGTGACCCCCCAAGATGCAGGGGAGTACAGCTGTATTGCACAAAATCAAGTCGGAACTGACACAAAGGAGTTCCTCGTCACAGTTAGAGGTAGAGTGGAACCTCCGTATTAAGGTCACACTGTATGAACATGACCTGAATAGGGCGGTGACTTTATTAGTGGGACTAATATCCTATGCTTTACTGGAAATAATTTGGGACTGCCCGAGGGTGAACTTAATTGCGAGATGGCTGTATTACTGAAGTGACCGTAAAGTGAGGTTGGACTGTACTAACACAACTGCCCATCCTCCGGGTGTTACTGTACCCACAGACGCAGACGATTTCCACTAACTATAACGTAAATTTAAAAAGTTGTTTGCGTTAATGTGAGTTACATAAAACATTAAACAGATCAGCTTTCCTCGCAACCTCAGACCAATCACAGAAGATATGTTTAGCATTATGAACAATCAATTTACATCAGTCTAACATACGGGATGAACCCTAAAACCAGTTGAAACCCATAACGAACAGGGAATTTTCAACAAATGAAGGTGTTGGTTTACTTCCAATGGATCGTAGATTAATCCCTGAAAGTTTGGCACTCAACATTAAAACCACCTAGGAAGAAGACGTTCACCTGCCTCCACACACACTCACACTTATAGTTAGATGTTTGCATCCTGTTTAGGTTAAACTCTGAAATTATTTGTATCGCTTTTTGTCCTGAAACCTTTTGTATGTACTTGTACCAGCAAACCTTGTTTCCATTGACAGATCTTCCGTTGGCACCACACCTTAGTTCGGTGCGCCCTCTTTCCATGGCGTCTGTACTAGTGACGTGGCAGTCAGCCAGGGATGTCACAGGAGCGACCTCGGCATATTTTGTCATTCAATTTAAACAAAGGTGGGTGGTCGAAAGTGATGCACATTGTGTAGACAGTTTAATGGTGTGTAGTGCACTGTGAGCTAGTTCAGTACAAACTGACGTTACATCTATCTGTTTCTAAATGTACATGTGTTAATAAGCTAATGTTGAGTACTGTATGTGTATCTCCTCCCAAGCACCAAGTTCACTCGCCTCTTTCTCTGGCCGTAGGCCTCCTTGGACCATTCACCTTTACATTATATTACATAATATTACATTATGTTACATTATATTACATTATATTACATTACATTACATTATATTACATTATATTACATAATGTTACATTATATTACATTGTATTACATTATATTATGTTACGTTATGTTACATTATATTACATTATGTTACATTATATTACATTATATTGTACATTAAATGATTGTTGTAGTCATGAGAAAACAAATTGTTTATCGTTGTTATTTAGACGGAGTTATCTGTAATAAGAGTTTTCCATTGCAGCAATGCACTGACATTTGATACTTTCAAAGATGACATTCCGGCGATCTTGACATCTTATGAAGTTGATACGCTGTCAGCGGCGGTTGACTATGTGTTCCGTGTTGCGATGAGAAACGACCTTGGCCGCAGTCCCTACAGCAATGTGATTGGTGCACGGACTCTGGAAAATGGTACGACCAATTGTGTCTTGCTCTTGAATTGTGTTGTATGTTATCCGGATGAGGAAATAAATGTACTTACTTACTTACTTCTATGCACCATTCTCACTCGACAGAGCAAACCTACGTGTAATTGGAACTGTTTGTCAACTCTCAGTCACAATTATTGTTGTGTTTTCACCTGATAATGTGTTGATGCAACGATTGAATGAACTTACAAAAATAGCCATCCTCCAGATGGTGCTACATTCACACAAACGCATAAGATCATCTCCTGCAGTATTCGTAAATGACAATTGTTACGATATCAAATTGAAGTTTTTATGCTTTTGCAAGTTACATAAAATGTCCCTTGCTCATCAGCTGTACTCAGATCAGTCACAGAAAAACATGGCATGAACCCTCAAGCCAACAAGAACCCTAACCAACGACAAATTTAGAAAAATAAAAACGTTACTTTTTTTCCAACAGGTCGTAAATTATTTCCTGAAAGTGTCCGAGATGAATACTGTCTCGGAGAAAAACATTAAGACACACATGCATGCACACAGACACAAACACGCATGCATGAGCCCATGCACATACACACATGCTAGCTTGATTATAGTTAGATAGTGAAACATTCGCCAACAGTCCATATTTGGCATGACTCAAGATGTTGATGACACATTTCAGCCCCGAGTTCTCCACGCAACTTTCAACTGCTATCCAATAATGCCACAGCCGTCAAACTACAGTGGGAAGTGCCACAAATGAAAAATGGCGAGATTCGTACCTACCAAGTACAGTACAGGATCAAGTTTCAACAGGGTTTGTCTTATTTTGTCTGCTGACTTACACCCACAGGTGTAGCAACAAAATACAAAGGGCAGCAGTAATCAACATAGTCTTCCTTTCCAATGAATGTAAAGGTTGGTCTAGAAATTACTTATTTAGTCATGTGTGACCTTCTTTCATGGATCCGCTGTAAATTTTGTGAAGATAGGATTCATGAGTACTTTTTTAAGATGACACACACACCCATTTAATTCTTATACTTTTATAAATCTCATGATCAGTGTTTCCTTTTAACCTGACAATTTTTGTTTCCGGCATGCAGAGTTTAAGCGCGTCGACATCGCTGTACCGACCTTACCTCTCCAGCGCTACGAGTGTGCAACACTTCGTCCGTTCACAATGTATCAGTGGCGAGTACGTGCTGCCACCATCCAGAATTCTCTGACTCTATGGGGCAACTACACCGAAATACTTGATGTGACGACATCAGCAGCACGTATGTAGGGCAGTTCACACACTCAAGTTGACATCTTTATGAATTCTGAACATGGAGCACAACGGCACTGTGGCGAGAGCATTGGACTTTCAGTCAAGAGAACCCAGGTTCAGATACTGTGCTGCCATGTCGAACCTTGGGCAAACTGTTGAATGGCGACCAAATCATATCAAATTGTAAAATGCAAAAGGCGCTGTCAGTTAGAAATATGTTTGTTTCTTTTTATAAGTTATTGTTAGTGGTTCATCATAATAACGTCCAGTTGTTTGTTTCTTTGTACAGCAGATATAACTTATTTTATTTTATCTTATATTTAGTTAGGTATAAATTGATCTATTTATCTTCCAAAGGAAGGTAGTACAAAATAAAATTGACAATTAATAACATATCACATTGATGTGCTGTTCTTCCGCATTATTACTGTATTGTGTAACTATTATTGTATTATTATTATGTACAGTGCATTATAAATGCTTATTTTTTATTATGTTAATATTTTAAATTAAATTATTATTATATTGTTATAAGATGTTTGTTTCTGTTTCAGTTCCATCAGCCGGTCCATCCAGTGTCCGTTTACTTGTCCAGTCCTCATCAGAAATTGATGTGTCTTGGCTGGTGAGATTTGTTTATCATCAAGTCCGGGGACTGCCTCATTAAGATAATGTCATGAACTTATAAGGAAAATCCATCATTAAACAAAATCAATACAGCTGTAGTTAAATTTTAAGAGCATTTACCAGCCCTACATGGTCCCCAGCCCTACATGGTCCCCAGCCCTACCTGGTCCACAACACTACCTGGTCCCCAGCCCTACATGGTCCACAGCCCTACATGGTCCACAGTCCCCGGTCCTACATGGTCCCCAGCCCTATATTTTTCACAGCCCTACATGGTCCCCAGCTTTACATTGTCCCAGCCTTACATGGTCCCCAGCCCTACATGGTCCCAGCCCTACACTGTTCCCACCTTTATATGGTTCCCAGCCCTACACTGTTCCCACCTTTATATGGTTCCCAGCCCTACATGGTCCCAGCTCTACATCGTCCCAACCCTACATGGTCCCCAGCCCTACATGGTCCCAGCCTTACATGGTCCCCATCCTTACATGGTCCCAGCCCTACATGGTCCCATCCTTACATGGTCCCCAGCCTTACATGGTCCCAGCCCTTCATGTTACCCAGCCTTACATGGTCCCCAGCCTTACATGGTCCCCAGTCTTACATGGTCCCCAGTCTTATATGGTCCCATCCCTACATGGTCCACAGCCTTATATGGTCCCAGCCCTACATGGTCCCAGCCCTACATGGTCCCAGCCCTACATGGTCCCAGCCATACATGGTCCCAGCCTTACATGGTCCCCAGCCCTACATGGTTCCCAGCCCTACATGGTCCCAGCCCTACGTGGTCCCCAGCCTTACGTGGTCCCAGCCTTACATGGTTCCAACCCTACCTGGTCCCAGCCCTACATGGTCCCAGCCTTACATGGTCCCCAGCCTTACATGGTCCCCAGCCTAACATGGTCCCAGCCCTACATGGTCCCAGCCTTACATGGTCCCAGGCCTTACATGGCTTCTTACATAACATTAAAGATGAAGAAATTCTCGTTGCTACTGTCATAGTCTAACTATAATAGATCTGGCATATGTATGTATCCTATTTAATGTTTAATTTATGTTTGTACAGCTACTAGACACTTTGTATCTGAGGTGTCAAACTTTCTGGGTCAGCTACGATGTAAGGAAGGATTCATAACATTTTTGTTTTTTTTCAAAATTCATACCTCTTACCCTTCCGAATTACGATTATTCCAAGTTGTGTAAATCATCCACCAACTGACTGATGGATGATTTGTCTATCAATGTAAACAATTCATATTGTTAAGCATAAAACTTATATACAAATATATTCCGTTGGATTAGTGCTGTTGAAAATTAAGTTTTAGCAAAAGAAACAACTTGTCAATTAAATTAGTTCTTTTTTAATCTGCAAGATGGCATTACTGATATTTGCCGTCTCATATATTTATTGGAACCTGACTTTTTGATGCTTTTCTGCACAGGCCATTCCCGCTGACAGTGAGAACGGCGTACTGGAGGGGTACTGTGTGCTCTACCATCAACCCTACTCCACAGGGGCAAGGGTGGAGAAGTGTGTACCCTCAGGCACCCTACATGCCAAACTAACGGGGCTGTTACCATGGCGATATTATAAAGTGACAATCGTAGCATATAACAACATTGGACGAGGTGTGGAAAGTGATCCAAAGACAGCACGCACGTTTGCTGAAGGTTTGTTACAAATGCATGCATGCATGTACACGCATGAATTGTTTTCTTGTGTTTGTGTGCATACATGAAATAGTAAGTTTTAATATAGCATGGTATCTATTCCTTCTAAAAGCACTTTACTCTTACCACCAACATGTCTGGTCACTCCAACACCAGCGTAGCTACTCTTTGGAGCATTCAGCCACTTTGCTATTACTGCACAACTGTTCGCACAAATATACCTAACACAGATAAAAAGTCACATCACATGGAGTTGTATTACGTAGAGATGTGTTGCATAAATAAGTCATGTCGCATAAAGAAGTCATGCCACATTAAGAAGTCATGTCACATACAGAAGTCATGTCGCATAAAGAAGTCATGTTGCATAAAGTTACATAGACAAATCTTGCTGTGTCAGATGAACTAGTATTTCTTAAAGTCCTGGTCTTCTAGTAAAGGTACACACAGTGCGCCTGTAATAATTACAACACAGTGCGCCTTTAATAATTACAACACAAAACCATGTATTCGTAGATAATTGCGCTTCAACAATACATTCCATTATTATTATTGTAATGGAACTCCAGTGTCCTGTCTGGAGCACACGGCTCTGCTATTAACAGCAGGAGTCCAGTGTCCTGTCTAACTTGGTCACTCCGCCTCTTCCGCGGCCTTCCTCATTTTCTGTGTCCTTTAAATTCTTCCTTGAAAGCTATTTTATGAGGTTTTAGTTTTGGCAT
Organism: Escarpia spicata; assembly: GCA_963995525.1. Lineage (NCBI taxonomy): Eukaryota > Metazoa > Annelida > Polychaeta > Sabellida > Siboglinidae > Escarpia > Escarpia spicata. The sequence continues at coordinate 771,762 of OZ023217.1, forward strand.
ACAGCAGACATGTCCAAACCACCAGAGTCTTCTAAGAGTGAATGTCCCATTGTAATGATTATTATCATGACACTCCATCTTTCTTATTGTAATGATATTTCTTCATTGCATTCATAATGGCGCTCCTACATTATTATTGTAATGACACTTTGTTATTATCATAATGGCAATCCATCATTACTATTGTAATCATTATTATTGTAATGACACATCATCATTATGACACTCCATAATTACAGTTGTAATGACACTTCCTCCCCTGTCATACAGCTCCAGCTGGTAGACCGAGAGACGTAGAACTGGAAGCTCTGTCAACTTCATCTGTGCGAGTTCACTGGAAGGTTGGTACTACAGGAGTAGCTCATATAATCAGACATTGTTTATGGCTTTGTCCGATCATTGGCGCTACTCTGCCACCAGTTTGCATGATTTGTGGGAGAAGCGTATTCAGTTTCATTTAATGTAATTATACAATACATACAAATACAAAACAAATATAATAACATAAAGAGAACAATAGGGAAAGAAGATTGCATAATCTTACACACACTTGAAAAGGTATCCCTTGATGTAATAACTAGATGTTGATTATGTCCTTGTGGAGTGCAGTGGCACAGTGGATAGAGCATCGGACTCTCAATTGAGAGAACCTGGGTTCGGTTCGTTCACTTCATATCAGTCACTTCAGCTGTATGAATGAGTACCTGTCTATAGATAGTGGTGGATATTTGTATATGAATAGCCTTCGCGCATTAATTTATGCATGGATGAATGTTTCCAAGAGAAGTTGAGATGGTGTTTGATTGAACAGGTCTGCCGGGGAATAAAGAGTAAAGTGACAGAGTTGGATACTCTGCGATATAAGAACGTTACTTTATTTTGCTACTTTTGTGTTGTAGCGGCTGTCTCGAGAGCAGGAGAACTGTGATGTGTCTGGCTATGTTGTCCGGTATGCATTCAACGGCTCTGACAGTCACAACCTCTATGTGGCCAATGCAAACATACTGACCACTGTCATCAAGTGAGTATCAGTGGACAAACACAATGACCACCCAGCTGGTGACTGATTGATACTTGTGTGTAGTTGCCGCAGTTAGAGGGCAGCAGAAAGCACTATTGACTTTCCCATTGAGACTTGTGTGTAGTTGCCGCAGTTAGAGGGCAGCAGAAAGCACTATTGACTTACCTGTTGGTGGCCATGTTAATATTTTGTCAAATTACAAGAAAACTTAACCTGACAAAAATTCTTCACAGCCACTGTCATCATGTCATTGATACACTGATCAAATTTAGTCAAAACCAAATACCTCCAGCTCTTTTAAAACACATGCATAATGCCCATCAATATGTACCAAAACAACCATGTTATGTGAATAAAATCACTACACCAACTAGACTCTTAAAAATACGTGTCATTTCACTGTCAATATATTCTATCACTAAACCTGCTAATATGCCTTACCTGTTTTACTCATTTCACAAAAACATTTAAAATGACAAATGTTGCAGTTTTCTAGATACCATATTAGTTGTCTTTAACACAATTAGACTGACTGTGCTGTCACAACTAGAGCCGTACTGGTGATTTGCATATTGCAATATCATGCAACATTGTCTCTGTATTAAAGTTGTAAGTCATATCACTTGTTTACTCAGTACTTTAAATAATTTACTGGTAAGATGTGTCATTGCTGATTACAGTTGTAAACTTAGTCATGTGAGTATTTAATCACCTACTTACTCAATAAGTCTGTCATTCACTCATTCTGATTCAGTCATTCACTTGCTCTAATTCAGTCATGCACTCAATGGCATTCAATGACTGAGTAGGTGAGTTAATTAAGTCATTCACTCGCTCTCATTCAGTCTTGTTCACTCACTCACTCACTCTCATTCAGTTATTCTCTCTTGTTCAGTAGTTCAGTTACTTCCTTTCATTCAGTTATTCACTCTCATTCACTCACTCTTTCAGTAATTAACTTTAATTCACCTCCTCTCATGCACTCACTCATTCACTCACCCACCCGTCCACTCACTCACTCACTCACTCACTCACTCACTCACTCACTCACTCACTCACTCACTCACTCACTCACTCACTCACTCACTCACTCACTCACTCACTCACTCACTCACTCACTCACTCACTCACTCACTCACTCACTCACTCACTCACTCACTTACTCACTCACTCACTCATATACATCATCTAGTCTTCATGTGAAGAGACAGAGATCTGCTGACCACTGAGACTGACTGTGGATGTGTTGCAGTGGTCTGCGCCCATGGAGTGTCTACAGTGTCCAGGTGCAGGCCTTCACCACCCAGGTCCCCCACGGCTTTGGTCCTCTCAGTGCAGTGAAGACCATCCGTACCCTGGCCAGTGGTAACTACAGAACTAATCTGAGATGGTTTCAGAACTTCACAAAGTCCAAAAACATACGTTTAATACCTATTCAACATCCCCAGGCCTTTATCTAGCACTTTTTGCCAGTCTTGGATTTAATCCAAAGTGTGCCTTTTAGCGTGCAGACAGCTGCGTGGCGGCCATTCATCTTGATCACGTCATTATTGGTCAGTTTAGTTTATCAGTGACCAACCCATGTGATTTGAACCATTTATTTAATAAATACTGATCTTTTTTATTTGTTTCACTGCCGTTGTGCCAATGATAGTTATTATTGTGGGCTCCTAGATTTGGAACTATTAGTTAATCTAGATGCCAGCTGTCCCCTTCTAAAGTCAACCTGACTTATCAGTTATAATTACCAGTTTTGGCCAGTCACCTGCCAGTCTTGAAGACTCTGTCCCCCCCCCCACTAATACATGGCATAAAACCTGCAATTTTTACGATCCAAAATTACTATAACCGTCAATTTGCATTAACATGTTACATTCACTAGGTGGCACCACCATAGTGGTTTATTTTCTCCATGATAAGTTGTGACAACCAAACTGCCGCTATGTAATTCTTAACATATTTTGACTTTGCAAACAATGATGTGACCAATCCTTTGACATGATGTGGATAGTCAAAGACAGAGTAACTGCTTCAGAAAGACTGATTGTGCTGTTATGAGTCTAAACACTACTCAGGGTTGCCAGAACTCTACATCTGTTTATCTGTCCAACCTCTCTAATCAAACCACCCCAATAATCAGAACATTTTAACTCGGTCACTTGGATGGCTGCTTTAGAAGAGTTCTACTGTATTTATTACGTTATATTATTGTAATATTGTTATACTGTGTTATGTTGTACAAAGTGAGTGTGATTTGTAAGTGTGGCAGTAGCCGTCAGTGTAGTGTGGCAGTAGCCGTCAGTGTAGTGTGGCAGTAGCCGTCAGTGTAGTGTGGCAGTAGCCGTCAGTGTAGTGTGGCAGTAGCCGTCAGTGTAGTGTGGCAGTAGCCGTCAGTGTAGTGTGGCAGTAGCCGTCAGTGTAGTGTGGCAGTAGCCGTCAGGTAGTGTGGCAGTAGCCGTCAGTGTAGTGTGGCAGTAGCCGTCAGTGTAGTGTGGCAGTAGCCGTCAGTGTAGTGTGGCAGTAGCCGTCAGTGTAGTGTGGCAGTAGCCGTCAGTGTAGTGTGGCAGTAGCCGTCAGTGTAGTGTGGCAGTAGCCGTCAGTGTAGTGTGGCAGTAGCCGTCAGTGTAGTGTGGCAGTAGCTGTCAGTGTAGTGTGGCTAATTTGTTATCTTTTTCTAGTAAGTTCCTTAGTGATTATTGACATTACCATGATCCAGCCACTGAAACAGTTTCATCCTTTATATCACAAAGATAACCAAATGTTGTTTGCTTTGAATTTGAAACGTTGCTGTACTGAAGAACTCGTATCTATGATGTGGCATCTCAAGTCGTTATGAATGACTGTGTCAATGAAAAGTCACGTGTTGTAATATTGTCGCTCTAACCTAGACCAAGGGTGTATACTATGATTCCGTCCTCGTGACGTCATTTGCCACGCTGCTGTCTTGTTCTAGTTCCTGGGCCTGTGACCGACCTCGCTGTGGAAGCACAAGACCAGGAAGTCACGTTGTCATGGCAACAGCCTGAATGGACCAATGGCATCATTCGGCAGTACGTTGTGTATTACTCTCTGATTCGGCGAACCAGACAGGTCGTCATGACAACCACAGAAGAGACGACCAATGAGAAGACAATGTCAAGACAAGGTAGGTGCAGTGCGTGAGACTTGTTGAAAGTTTGTCGCTCAGTCTGACACCTTTATTTATTCACGGTATTCATTGAATAGTCGAGTTGTTGACTCGTTCGTACAAACTGTCACATTAGGAAGTAAACTGTCATGTTTTGGAAAAAGAATTTAACAGTTTCTAGTTTAAAGGGAGAAAATCCATTCCTCTACCCAGAATTAGTGGGCGTAGTGATATGAAACAGGAAGTTTGAACTTGGCAAACTGTGAAATCATTCAACAAGACAGGCTATTGCTGTCAACTCGGCCTGCCTTGGTGATATTTTTATACTTTTTGTTTACCGTTTAAACATGCTTTGGGTATGAAACTTTCAAATTGCAGACATTGTTATGGGCTTACTAAACACAATTTGGTGGGCAGTATACCTTCAACATAGTTAATATAGTCCTAAGAACATTATATTAATTAATAAATAAAAAAACTAGGAAGAGACTGCCTCATTTTTAAATATCTGGATTACTGCCCCGTTTACAAAAAAATGCATATATTAAATTGTTAGAGCAATTCTTTGGGAATTTTAATCTCTTTATAATGTACACAATTATTCATTAATCCTGTTAATATGACTAACTCAATTCTGTGCATTTATTTTATTAGAATTATGTTTGATTAATAACTAATGACGATGAAAATATATAGATATCATAACTCCACGTACGAGGACTTTCCAGTTTGCATAAGCATTCATGATCCACATATGGCATGCTCATGGTAAGGTCCATCAGATTTCGTTTAATGCTGCTGAGTTTTATGGGGCAAGAAAAGCATCCAACTGCTGTTTATGTCGTGAATTCAGCAAAGAAAAGAAGGTAAAGGGATAAACTGTGGAATAAATGGAGAGTGAGTATAACGGCAGCCCATGACAGATTTAAAAGTGTGCTTCACTAAGCATGTATACCAACTTATATATTCGGGCTGCATAGTTAATCATCTGTGTGGCAGCAAGCTCAAAAGGATTTGTGTAAACACAATTATCTATCGGGTTGTTTGTGCATATAAAACCCAAATTATGCATAAAATGCAAGAAATGAGGGCAGAGAAAGTACTAATTGGGAAATGATCACCTTTTGAGTACATCTCGAATGTATGTTAATTAGCTCACAAAGAAATGCTTTAATGCTGACAGCACGAAGTCTACGAGACGGGGACATCCCCAATGTCAGCACAACAGAGACTTACATCACTGTGGCACATCTGCAGCCGGCCAGTGTGTATGTCTTTAGTGTGACTGCTGAGACTGAAGCAGGGTCTGGCCCTGTCACCAACATCACCATACAGACAGGTAAACATGGCTGACACCTGGCATTACATTAACCCTTTAATCCCCACATCATTTTATGAAACATCCTCCTAATCCCTGCAGCGCGCACATGAAATCACCAAGGCATGAGAGCACCTAGTTTTTTGTATTTAACTTTTCTGTAGTTCATTTCCTAACACTGCAAGTTGTGCTTGACTTAAAGATAATTGAATTCCACACAAGACGATGTTATATATTCTAATCAACTTTTAAATTAAACATGCGAAACGTGATACCCTGTGTCTCGGTGGGTTTTTATAGAATGCTATGTATATCTACTAACACTTTGTCAGTTGATATTTTAAAACAGCACTCATTCAAAACCTGGCAATGCTAAACCATGTGAAAAACAGCCATAGTACACAGCAGATACAGTAGAGAATCCAGTGACACAAGTATCCAGACAATGATGCCCCTCCACGTGTTGTCAATACAACAAGATGCTTTCGGATGCTTGGGGAAGTGGGTGTCTGTATGCTTTTGGGTGCTCAAATTCTAAAGGGTTATGGGAGGTCGCACATGTTCTAAAGGGTTAAGGGAGGTCGCACAAGTTCTAAAGAGTTAAGGGAGGTCGCACAAGTTCTAAATGGTTAAGGGCGGTCGCACAAATTCTAAAGAGTTAAGGGAGGTCGCATAATATGTGTGGTTTAGTCATCACCATATACCTGGGGAAAACAAATTAATATTGAATATATTACTATCCAGTTTTGTTCTTTAATTATAAATATGGAGCTATTTGTGTCATCATAAAACAGGACATAATGAAATCACATTAAACCAGATGTATTAAGGAATTGTATTGGATAATGCAACAGTGTGCATAGTTTAATGTAAAAAAAAAAAAATTGCTGGTAAAATTAAATACCAAAATAATAACGACATAGTGTAGAATATGTTGACAATGCGTGAGGTGTTTAATGTGGGATGTAGTTTAGACGTGATGTAGCAGTAACACCATTGAGTAGTTGAACTGTTTGACAAGGTAAATTAATATGTCACGCTCCACAGTGAACTGGGTATTAAGTGACACGGGCCTATTCTGCACACGAGCCAAAAATAGCTGTCTATGTCATGTCCCATACATTTTGTGATTTTTGGGCAGTAATGCAAACCTTACGATCTCATCTTTCAATGTCCAGTTTATTTTCCTCGACAAGTAATCCCAAAGTATTAAAATACTTGTATTTACAAAACCGTATGTTAGAAAACTATAGACAGTACAAATCACAGTTACAGGCTCTATCATGACATATTAACTATGTCACAGTTACAGGCTCTATCATGACATATTACCCTATGTCACAGTTACAGGCTCTATCATGACATATTAACTATGTCACAGTTACAGGCTCTATCATGACATATTACCCTATGTCACAGTTACAGGCTCTATCATGACATATTACCCTATGTCACAGTTACAGGCTCTATCATGACATATTACCCTATGTCCCAGTTACAGGCTCTATCATGACATATTATCTATGTCACAGTTACAAGCTCTATCATGACCTATCACCCCACGTCACAGGCTCTATCATGACATATTACCCTATGTCACAGTTACAGGCTCTATCATGACATATTACCCTATGTCACAGTTACAGGCTCTGTCATGACATATTACCTATGTCACAGTTACAAGCTCTATCATGACCTATCACCCCACGTCACAGGCTCTATCATGACATATTACCCTATGTCACAGTTACAGGCTCTATCATGACATATTACCCTATGTCACAGTTACATGCTCTATTATGAAATATTACCCTATGTCACAGTTACAGGCTCTATCATGACATATTACCCTATGTCATAGTTACAGGCTCTATCATGACACATTATCCTATGTCACAGTTGCAGGCTCTATAATTACATATTGCCCTATGTCACAGTTACAGGCTTTATCATGACATATTACCCTATGTCACAGTTACAGGCTCTATTATGACATATTACCCTATGTCATAGTTACAGGCTCTATCATGACATATTACCCTATGTCATAGTTACAGGCTCTATCATGACATATTACCCTATGTCACAGTTACAGGCTCTATTATGACATATTACCCTATGTCATAGTTACAGGCTCTATCATGACATATTACCCTATGTCATAGTTACAGGCTCTATCATGACATATTACCCTATGTCACAGTTACAGGCTCTATTATGACATATTACCCTATGTCATAGTTACAGGCTCTATCATGACATATTACCCTATGTCATAGTTACAGGCTCTATCATGACATATTACCCTATGTCACAGTTACAGGCTCTATCATGACATATTACCCTATGTCATAGTTACAGGCTCTATCATGACATATTACCCTATGTCACAGTTACAGGCTCTATCATGACATATTACCCTATGTCATAGTTACAGGCTCTATCATGACATATTACCCTATGTGACAGTTACAGGCTCTATCATGACATATTACCCTATGTCATAGTTACAGGCTCTATCATGACATATTACCCTATGTCACAGTTACAGGCTCTATCATGACATATTACCCTATGTAACAGTTACAGGCTCTGTCATGACATATTTACAGCCCCACTGGTGAGTACAGTGGCAGTGTCCAGTAGTGCGGTGACCACAGCCATGGCACTCCTCCAGACTGACCAGGATGAGATCAACACAGACGTGTATGAACCGGTCAAGGGCTCCGGACCCCAACTGAGTACCCCGGCCTTGATTGGACTGGTCATTGGAGCGGCCATACTTGCCCTGCTGGTCATTGCTCTCATGGCCCTACTGTGTGTCCGGTGCTGCTGCAATGACCGACCGCCCCAGTCCGGGGTCTTTGGTGAGTTGTCAATCACCACATGTACCTTACCCGTTCTGTAGAGCATACAGTTTGCTTAACAAATATCTGAGACGTGATAACATATCAAATTTTGCTTTCCAGTAAGTGTACAGGGGTGTACACCCTTTGACTCCTGGGGTTCATGGGTAAAATCGTCTCTCAGCAGACGTGACTGGCAGCGATTTATGCATCCTCATGTGAGCAAAAGAATACCAGAACGCTGTAAAGTCAGATCATTTAGGTGGACCTTTCTATATTTAAAAATTAAATTACAATGATGTCAGTAAGTCAAGTTTGGCATTGGAGAACTTGCATTCGGTAACTATAACCGAGCTACCATGACGGGGGTTTTAATGCTTTCATCCTGGACAGTTTTCATTTTGGGCACTAAACTTTCAGGGATTGTGCCCTCATATTTTCTAAATTCACCACTGGTTAAGGGTTCTGACTAGTTTTAGGGTTCGTTATACAGACGTAAATTGTTTGTTCTTAACATTACGTATATTTTTTGTGATTGTCCGAGGACGATGGCTGTTGCATATGGTATGATCGGACATTCCATCATATATTTTGTTGAAATTTTAGGAAGTAGTGTTTAGGCAACAACTTAAAAGATTGATTTAGTAGACACCATGGCACCAAGGCATAGATTATATTTATTATGTTTCTGATGACTCTACAAACCTATTCTATCTATTCCTATCACTGCAGATTTGATACTTTAGTTCTCATGTTGATGACAGTCCTGAGCATAGCTGACAAGAATCACGTGTTGCAGTATTGAAGACAGATGACATCATTAGCCGGAACACTGCTGCCAGACCAGCATCGCCATCTAGTGTGAATACTGAAGAACGACAGAATGTGAACAAGTATGTTTGACATGCTTCCTCATACAAGCATTATAAAAATGAAATTAAACTTTTTACTTAACATGATGCTTTAGGTGTGCAAATATAAGTATTTATGGATCTCCTATCCTAAACTGCATAACATTTAAACCACATAATAATGAGTTAAAATGTAATGTGTTTGTATATTTTGCAAATTAATAATTTCATTGTTATTCATATTACAAAATGCTTTGTTATAAAATATACACTTGACTTCATTAGTGTATAAATGTTATTTTTAATGAGATATTTGTATCGCTAATAAATCTATCAAGTACAACCAACTGTAGTTAGTCATTAATTGAGTCAGTCAGTCAATCAGTCAATCACTGAGTCAGTCATTGAGCTAGCCAATAATTGAGTCAGCCAGTGAACCATCAATGATGAATAGTGATACTTAGATTTACTACTGATGTCATAGCATCACCACATCGCCTATCACAATGCATCGATAGTTCAATATATCATCACACCCCTTTTTTAGTGACGCGAGGGGCCGCAGTCGAGCACACACTGCTCAGCACAGTGTCGCTCAGCAGCCATGGCCCTCTCAGTCAAGGCACTCACTGCGTATCCAAGGCCTGTCTGGGTCTGACGTCTACAGTCCCAGTGCTACCCTTGGTGAGGGGGCAACCCCTGAAGGCCCCCTACAAGACCGAGGGGGCAACAATTATCACGCCCTCGACTGGCTACAGCAGCTCAATCCACAGGTGGGAAGGACAAACAGTAATGTGTTTATCCTACGGGATGTGTGTGGTGGTATCTCTCTTTTAAGGTCACCCTTGTGAAGTGTCCTCAATAGCAAGGTGACCTGAATGATTGAGGTGAGGTGACCATGTTAACATGGGATTGTCCTAGGGTGACCTAACTTGTGAGGTGGCTTTATTATTGAGGTGACTATAAAGAGATGTCCAACCATTCTGTGTTAGAAGCTTGCTGTTAATAGCCATAGTTGCTTCGCTGACCTTTTTATAAGTTCTTTTAAAGGGATGAATAAGCTAAAATGCTTATTTATTTAGCAGAATAGAAACCCACATGTTATGTAAAAAATTGATATTTATAACACAAGAATATGACTCGCATAAGCACCTCTCATGCTCTTTCCCTGACCAGCCTTTCCACTGACCACCCTTTCCACTGACCAGCCTTTCCACTGACCAGCCTTTCCACTGACCAGCCTTTCCACTGACCACCCTTTCCACTGACCAGCCTTTCCACTGACCACCCTTACCACTGACCAGCCTTTCCACTGACCACTCTTTCCACTGACCACCCTTTTCACTGACCAACCTTTCCACTGACCAGCCTTTCCACTGACCACGCTTTCCACTGACCACCCTTTCCACTGACCAGCCTTTCCACTCACCACCCTTTCCACTCACCACCCTTTCCACTGACCACCCTTTCCACTGACCAGCCTTTCCACTGACCAGCCTTTCCACTGACCACCCTTTCCACTGACCAGCCTTTCCACTGACCACCCTTTCCACTGACCAGCCTTTCCACTGACCACCCTTTCCACTGACCAGCCTTTCCACTGACCAACCTTTCCACTGACCAGCATTTCCACTGACCACGCTTTCCACTTACCACCCTTTCCACTGACCAGACTTTCCACTCACCACCCTTTCCACGGACCACCCTTTCCATTGACCAGCCTTTCCAAAAGTAGAAATGACTTGTGCGCTTTGTTTGCGTGCCTTCTACATTATATCTACAGATGTCGTTGGTTTTAACAAGTAGATATAAAGCAGCAAGTCAGAGCCTCCTTTGGTTGTTAGATGTATTGACTGATGTGGGGCGCAGTGGCGGAGTGGTTGGAACATCACACTCTCAATCGAGAGAACCCAGGTTCGAATCCTGTGTGCCGTGTCGAACCTTGGGCAAGTTAATTCACTCTATGTTGCTCCAGTTCACCCAGCTGTATGGATGAATGCCTAGCTATAGACAGTGGTGGATATTTGTGTACAAATAGTCTTTACACATTAATTGCAGCATGGCTGAATGCTTCCCAGAGAAGTCGAGATGGTATTTGATTAAACAGGTCTGCCAGAGAGTGTAAAGTGTAAATCTTTTTTTAATTGGCTGTTCCACAATAGAACTGGTTCTTCTCCCTCCCAGAAATAAATCCGTGATATGTTGCAGCATTTATTGATGAGGGAATACGACGAAGTCCGACCGTATCAAGTGGAACCCGAGAGTGCACAAGGAGGTAACATTTCACTCTAGATTTAACAAGATTGAACAAGTTTGCCATCCAGAGCTACAAGCCCCAGACGGCATGCGGACAAGGAAGCCTTTGGCTATCGAGAGTCCAACAATTTTCCAATAATTTTGAGAATTTTTCAGAAGTATATTATTCATATTATTATATTGCGATAGCAAATGTACTGGCTGGGAGGGAATCTTAGATAACTATTACACGTCCTTCACCTCCTTTCCAATAAACTGGCAAAAGTAAATAATTAAAATAAAATATAAATATTTATTGATTGATAATTTCAAGGAAATTGCAGGATACATCTATACAGATGAGATAACTCTAGCAAAGTTATAATATACTGTAAATGGCTTGTAATACATTGTAAATGGCTTGTAATACATTGTAAATGGCTTGTAATACATTGTAAATGGCTTGTAATACATTGTAAATGGCTTGTAATACATTGTAAATGGCTTGGTTTAATTTCTCTTAGGTTTTGCTAATCCTGCATACGAGAAAGACGACTTGAATAACCAAGGCACCTTGGTGAGTGTTGAAAGGTGGTGATTCCTGTCAGTTGCTGGTCGTGTCATTTCAAACGTCTTCTTCTGTCTTAACAACTTGACAGTGATCTTAAAGGTACCATCAAGTATCATCATTTGTATCAGAAACTGATGTTATATAGTATCTAACATCTTGACTGCCAAAATGTTTATTAATGAAATATAATTATCTTTGTATTAATATTGACCATGCAGGTATCCATGTGTGTCACTACAAGCAGACTTCACACAGCTGCATGTGTGTGTGTGTGCATCTGTGTGCATGTTTGTGTGTGTGCATGTTTGTGTGTGTGTATGCATGTCTGTGTTTGTGTGTGTGTGTGTGTGTGTGTGTGTGTGTGTGTGTGTGTGTGTGTGTATGTGCGCGTGTGTACAGTGTGCATGTGTGTGTGTGTATTTGTGAGCATGTATGTGGATATGCATGCATGCATGCATGAGTATATGAGTGTGTGTGTATGTCTGTGTGTGTGTGTGTGTGTGTGTGTGTGTGTGTGTGTGTGTGTGTGTGTGTGTGTGTGTGTGTGTGTGTGTGTGTGTGTGTGTGTGTGTGTGTGTGTGTGTGTGTATGTGTGTGTTTCTGTGTGTGTGCGAGTGTGTGTTTGTGAGTGTGTGTGTGAGTGTGTGTATGTGTGTGTGAGTGTGTATGTGTGGGTGTGTGTGTGTATGTGTGTGTGTGTGTGTGCAGTGTGTGTGTGCATGCATGCGTGTGTGTGTGTTTGGTGTGTGTGTTTGTGTCACTTTGTGTATTTGTGCATATGTATTTGTGTGTTTGCATGGTGCTTGCACATTGAGTGTGCTACAATAACAATAGCTATGTATCCAATACAGTCCATGTTCCCTGTGTTTCAGCCGAATGTGACAGTCTGTAATCGCATGCGAAGTGGCAGTGCTGCAGCAATCGCAGTACAACAGACAAGGAACAGTGCTGTATTCCACGACACGGATAATCTCATTCCAAATAACTCCATAGTTGTGTACCACCAACGGACTGCTCTTTAGCTCTTCCTCCCACTCCGTGTTCTCGTTGGTGCATCTGTGTTGGACTACAACATGTGGTCAAAGCCATTGGGTGTATTGTAAATACGAATATTATCTCAACCTGTGGGATAAATGCTTTATATTTCACCCACTGGTGGAAGTGGTATTTAAAATCCACGTAACTTTCCCTGGGAAGAATTCAGCCACGCCGCTGTTGGGGCACATAAACTGATCTTCAACTTGTGCAAGTTGTTACTTGTGCAAGTGATAGACATTACATAGGACAGAAATGTAAAAGTGCAGCCTATATTGACGCCTGTTATACTTAGTCCACTTGTTCAAATGCAGTACCTAAACAGCTACATATTACACATTTCCCGATTGTGTTAAGATACAGTGTTTACACTGCAACATATCATACATCGCCAACATTGGTTAAGATACAGTGTTAAAATACAGTGGTATTGCACACTGCCCAAATGTGTTAAACACTATACCACTACATATTGCACACTGCCCAAATGTGTTAAACACTATACAGCTACTTATTGCACACTCTCAAATGTGTTAAACATTACACAACTACATATTACACACTGCCTGCATGTGTTAAGCACTATACAGCTACATATTGCACACTGCCCAAATGTGTTAAACACTACAGCTACATATTACACACTGCCTGCATGTGTTAAGATATGATATATATATATAATGCTGCATACTACAAACTGCCCAAATGTGTGACATACATGGTCAGGACATGTGTGCATTACGTCCTATCCATGTGTATGTAGCACACACACACTGCTATATATATTACACATTGGCCACATGTTAAAATACAGTATTTACAGTTGTTGCAAAATACAGGTTGATTTGATTTGCTTTACACTGCCGCGTGTACATACGTATGTTATAATACCACGTTTACATGGCTACTTATTGTAAACAGCCTACCTCTGTTACAATAAAAATTATAATATTTTCACAGCAACATACACACTGTCCACACAGTAAATACAATATCTACACTGCTACAAATTACACACTGCCAAAATATGTTAACTACAGTATCAACACAGCTACATATTACACACTGCCTACATGTGTTAAATACAGTATCAACACAGCTACATATTACACACTGCCTACATGTGTTAAATACAGTATCAACACAGCTACATATTACACACTGCCTACATGTGTTAAATACAGTATCAACACAGCTACATATTACACACTGCCTACATGTGTTAAATACAGTATCAACACAGCTACATATTACACACTGCCTACATGTGTTAAATACAGTATCAACACAGCTACATATTACACACTGCCTACATGTGTTAAATACAGTATCTATGCAGCTATATATTACACACTACCCACATGTGTTGAATACATATCTACAGCTACATGTTATGCACTGCCTACATGTGTTGAACAAAGCGTCTGCACATCACACAATGTCCACGTGTAATACAGTATTTACACTGCTACACTTTACACACTGCCTACATATGTTACATCTACACTGTTAAAATATAACATTTACAGTGCTACTGTTACACACTGCCTACATGTGAAAATACAGTTTTAACACAGCTACATATGACACATTTTCCATGTGTTAAATAAAAACATTTACACATGTACATGTTACACATACATGTATTAAAACAATATCTACACATTACATGTTTCCCCTGTGTTAAAACAGTATTTACACTGCTACATATCATGTATTGCCAAAATGTGTTAAATACAGTGTCCACACGGCTTCATATCACACATTTCGCCCATCAATCCATGTGTTAAAATACAACATCTACTGGTAGTTAGTCACACACTTACATATCATATACACAGCAAATGAATGTCAAAATACAGTCCATACACTGAGTGTGTTACACAGAGCGCGTGGATGGTGGAATGTTGTGTCTTAGAATGCAGGGTCTACATTGTACTTGGGAACGCTGCCCCTGGTTGGAATCTTCAATCTGTGTATGTTTAATTTATGTTGATGTATTCCTGGGTGCATCATGGTGTAACGATCGTGATTTGAAAGTGATCTAGTATTTAATACATATCTAATTAATCTGATGTGATAAAGTTGTCTAAAGCTGCTTCCTCAACTGAGTCATCCCATCATGCATCTGTCATAAATATCAGTCAACCTAATAACAAAGGTAAACTGTTTCTGTTACTTTAGCAAAAATATGTACTGTTTTATTAAACCGATTATACATATTACTTAGGCTATGTATGGGTGTTCATGTGAGTTTGTAAAATCACAATATATGCTGAGCATTACTTGGGGGAGGTTAATGATCACCACTTATCGTAGGGCAAACTAAATTGCTACAGTACCGCCACCTAGTGACTAAAACATGTCAAAGCAAATTGATGCTTATCGCAATGTTGGGTTGTAAAACGTGCAAATCCCACTCCATGTATTGATGCGATGGGGAGTTTGATCCAGTGCTAAACGCATGATGTCTTTTGACTTTGTAAACATGTAAGACTATCTCATACACATTGAACATGAATGAATCTGATTCACAGTGAGTTGAATTCTCCTGAGGAGGGAGTTTTATACGGTCATTATAAATGATGTAATGTATATGCAAGTTCTATTGCTTGTATGAACAAGAAGTTGTTTCATCTTAGTGATATATTTATACATATGCTACTTTAATAAAAACTACTTTTAATTGTTTACTAACTGAGTTGTTGCTATATGGAATATGTAATCAATTTACTTGTGTGTGTTGTAATGTCGGGTACATTATTCAAAGTTAGATGACTTCACATTAGTTTACTGATGTATGGTTTTATATTAATGGTGTCAAATAGAATCAGTGTTAGTCAAGTAATTTACATAGGAAGCTAGGACGAAGTTGTTTGGTAGGAAAGTAAGACAAAGTTGGTAGGTAGGAAGATATGACAGAGTTGTTAGGAAGGAAGGTAAGACAAAGTTGGTAGGTAGGAAGGTAGGACAAAGTTGGTAGGTAGGAAGATATGACAGAGTTGTTAGGAAGGAAGGTAAGACAAAGTTGGTAGGTAGGAAGATATGACAGAGTTGTTAGGAAGGAAGGTAAGACAAAGTTGGTAGGTAGGAAGGTAGGACAAAGTTGGTAGGTAGGAAGATATGACAGAGTTGTTAGGAAGGAAGGTAGGACAAAGTTTGTAGGTAGGAAGATATGATAGAGTTGTTAGGAAGGAAGGTAGGACAAAGTTTGTAGGTAGGAAGATATGACAGAGTTGTTAGGAAGGAAGGTAGGACACAGTTTGTAGGTAGGAAGATATGATAGAGTTGTTAGGAAGGAAGGTAGGACAAAGTTTGTAGGTAGGAAGATATGACAGAGTTGTTAGGAAGGAAGGTAGGACACAGTTTGTAGGTAGGAAGATATGATAGAGTTGTTAGGAAGGAAGGTAGGACAAAGTTTGTAGGTAGGAAGATATGACAGAGTTGTTAGGAAGGAAGGTAGGACAAAGTTTGTAGGTAGGAAGATATGATAGAGTTGTTAGGAAGGAAGGTAGGACAAAGTTTGTAGGTAGGAAGATATGACAGAGTTGTTAGGAAGGAAGGTAAGACAAAGTTGGTAGGTAGGAAGGTAGGACAAAGTTTGTAGGTAGGAAGATATGATAGAGTTGTTAGGTAGGAAAGTAGGACAACGTTGGTATGTAGGAAGGTAGGACAGATTTGGCAGGAAGGAAGGTAGGACAGAGTTGTTAGGTAAGACAGTAGGACAATCTTGGTAGGTAGGAAGGTATGATAGAGCTGTTAGGTAGGAAGGTAAGACAAAGTTGGTAGGTAGGAAGGTAGGACAAAGTTGGCAGGTAGGAAGGTAGGACAAAGTTGGTAGATAGGAAGATAACACAAAGTTGGTAGGTAGGAAGGTAGGACAAAGTTGGTAGGTATGACAGAGTTGTTAGGTAGGAAGGTAGGACAAAGTTGGTAGATAAGAAGATATGACAAAGTTGGTAGGTCGGAAGGTAGGACAAAGTTAGAAGGTGGGACAAAGTTGGTAGGTAGGACAAAGTTGGAAGGTAGGACAAAGTTGGTAGGTAGGAAGGTAGGATAAATTTGGTAGGTAGGAAGGTTGAATAAAGTTTGTAGCTAAGAAAGTATGACAGAGTTGTTAGGTAGGACAAAGTTGGTAGGAAGGAAGGTAGGACACAGTTTGTAGGTAGGAAGGTAGAACAAAGTTGGTAGGTAGGAAGGTAAGACAAAGTGTGTAGGTAGGAAGGTAGTATAAAGTTGGTAGGAAAGAAGGTAAGGCAGAGTTGGTAGGTAGGAAGGTAGGAAAAAGTTGGTAGGTAGGAAGGTAGAACAAAGTTGGTAGGAAGGAAGGTAGGACAGAGTTAGTAGGAAGGAAGGTAGAACAAAATTGATAGGTAGGAAGGTGGGACAAACTTGGTAGGAAGAAAGGTAGGACAAAGTTGGTAGGTAAGAACATTTGACTGAGTTTAAAAGTTTGACTGAATTGGAAGGTTTGACATGATTGGTAAGTGTTATGTTTGTCTATTAGGTGGAATAGAGGCATCAACGTATACAATGAGTGCACCACACAACACCTCCTTTTTTAAACAAAAGACTAATGTTAGGCTTATGTAATGAATGTACTCAGTAATGTATACTATATATCAAAATAATATCGATTATTGATTAGTGCTAGGTAACTGACAGAATATATTGATCCTTAACTAATGCTACAACCTAATCAGTGCGCATACATTAGTGTTTCACATTAAACCATGTAGATGAACTTAGTGTACAGTACCACACACACACCACACACACCACATACACCACACACACCACACACACACCACATACACCACACACACACCACACACACACACACCACACACACACCACATACACCACACACACCACACACACACCACACACACACACACCACACACACCACACACACACACTACACACACCACACACACACACACACACACACACACCACATGCACACACACACACACCACACACACCACACACACCACACACACACACTACACACACCACACACACACACACACACACACACCACATGCACACACACACACACCACACACACACACGCCGCACGCACACGCACATATACACACAAGCAAAGCCATGTAAGGGTCATTCTCCTTCTTGAGGAGTGATTTGGTCGTCTGCACTGCGCGCTCTGCGGCTCCGTTATGCTGAGGCTACCCGGTAGAGCTAGTAATGTGTTGGAACGCGTATTCATGTAGCTTACGAACTTTCGGAATTCCGACACGTATTGAGGACCAATGTCCGAAGTCAAAACTTTAGGAATGCCATGACGAGCAAATATCGACTTCTTGTGCTCTACAATATGACGTGTGTCGAGCTCTTCCAGTAACTTCTATGTAGGGTGAATAAGAATCTACTACTAACAGATACCATCGTCCAAGAAAGTAAAACAAGTCACTACCTAAATGTTCCCACGGACATGGTGGAAACTCACTCGGTTTGAGCGGTTCGACCACATGATTTGCCCTCTTTCTACACGTGATACAGTTTCGAACCATTTGCGATTCGCTGGAACACACCAAGCAACCAACCAGTGGATAAGGAACATTACGAGGAGTGAAGATCGCCAACGGACGCGCATCTTGTTGCACTTTAACCTCATATTCTTCTCCTGACCTGATCCTTTAAACAAAGATTTAAACTCATCCCTGAACTCACTCCATCAACATGGCAACTGGTGAAGCCTAACTTAGCGCATATAATTCTGCTCAACGATGCAATAGTTTGGCCTACAACATACACACATTCACGATGTTCACATGAACCAACTTTCAGTACACTGTCAAATTGTCCAACAATTGGTATGGTTGTGTCCCCCGGTCCTACTAGTCTCTTGGTTGTAGGTACCAAAGAAGCTCCTATACACAACCTCCTTGGCACCTCGGAGACATCGCTCCAGTGTCCAGTTTGAACCTAACTGGTATTCTCAACTCTTGCACTTGAACTAGTCTTGTTCAGCTATTCATGTTGTCACCGTTTTCACCAAGGAACGATACGTTGTGTTGATCTGTATCAACAACGTTCACTTTTGCCTCTGTCTGAGGCTTACGACAGCGAATCTTGGATATGTCCATCGAGTCCGCACGCTTTTCACTTTACACCATCCCTTTATGTGTTTGACATGTCCTCGTCGAGTACATCCCTTTGAAGATTGCATGTGAGACTGGGCGGCGGATTTCACTTTTCAACGCTGATTGCGGGCCCCCACAGCGTCTACCAACTGGGTATGCATGTTTACGTCTCGCATGTCCCTTTCTACGTCCTCCGCTTGTCGTGCCATCGATACAGCTTGGGCTTCGGTCAGAAGATTTACATCCATCTTCTGCATTTCGCGAGACACCTCTTGATCCCGTACAACTACAACGATGCGATCCCTAATCCATTGTCTCTCCTTCCGCTTGCACTTTGCGAACTAATTTCACCCTCTCGTAAATGACGTATCGCCGTGGTGGAAAATAGTCATCAAATGCTTTCTTTACACTGGTATATTTACTAACTTCAACTGCAGGGAGGCCAAGATTGGAAATTGTCCATTCAGCCCTTGGTCCTATACTGTAAATAGACTGTCAATTTGTAAACTATCTTCTTCCTGGTGATGTTTGGAAATCGTCCGGAATCCTGACCACCGACTGATCCACTGTGACCAGATCTCGGTAAGAAAGTCAAACTCATTTGGCAGATTGAACTTGGACCCCATTGTTTTGTTATTGCAACTTGCAACAACTTCGACTACTCAGTAGGTCTTACTTGTCGATCCGCAAACACAAAATACCTGTACTTTACTACTTCAACGCTGACTACTGGAAAATTGTTGGACTTTCGATAAACCAAAGGCTTCCTTGTCCGCATGCCGTCTGGAACTTACAGCTCTGGACGGCAATCTGGTTAAATCTTGTTAAATATTGTTACTGTTGTCTTGTTTGTTCGCTCGGTGGCGCCACTTGAAATTTCACGCCACTGATCCAGAGCGAACGTTTGGTCTTCAAAGTACGTACATCGCACTTCACGAGTTGCGTCCACTTACTCGGTATGCCATTCGGTTCTCTGTGTCGTTCGCTCAATTCACCATATCGGGCCACCATGTTATGTTGTGTCTACTAGATGACATGGAAACATAATGGCCATCACGTAACGAATGCCGACCGGCCTGGCGCCGAGAGGGTAAGCGGAACTATTTATTAGATAAAAACACATAGCGTCATCAACGTAACGATGAGTACATCACACAACAGTTTGCAGGTTTCACTGAGTTGATAGGTTTAAATGTTTGGTTGAATTGGTCAGAAGGTTTGACTGGTACATTTGAATAGTTGATTGAGTTGGTAGTTTTGAAGGTTTGGTTGAGTTGGTAAGTGAAAATTTGAAAGAGTTGTTAGATTTGATGGAGGAACATGGTTCGTAGGTCGGAATATATAGGCATAATTTTAGTTGGTAGGTCGGAACATGGAAGAAACTTGGTAACAGGACTGGGTTTGTAGATTTGAAGGTTTGCCCAAGTTGCTTTGTAGAAATGTTTGACTGAGTTGGTGGGTAGGAAAATGCAACTGTGTCCTAGTAAGGTTGGAGTGGGTTCAATCACAACCAATCACAATCACAATATTTTATTGCTCCTTGGGAGGGAAATTCATTTGGAGTATAAAAGTATATTAAAACAACTAAAACAAATGTACATGCAATATAAAATAAAATAAATAGTAATAAAAGTTATATCGGTTAAATAAATAAGTTGAAATGAGTTAAATATGTTAAATAAGATAAATAAGTTACAAAAGTTCAATCATATCACAAATCACAAATCATCTCAGGCTCACTCAGTGTCATACTGGCAGGGAAGACTGGCAGAGATGGAGGGAACGAAGGTCAGTTACTCATTCATTAGTCTAATTGACGAGGGAACAAATGAGTTTCGAGTGCGATTCAATTACCAGAGAGGGATTTGAAAGCGGCGGCCAGAGGGAAGTAGTTTCTAGCAGGGAAACAGGGGATGTTCGGGGTCTGAAGAGAGGTTCCTTCCCTTTCTCTCTGCCCGTTGCCTATATAGATCCTCTAGACTGGTCTGCTCTTTTCCCACCACCTTGCCACTAACCCTGACTGTTCGTGCCAGAGTGTTGCGATGGACGATACTCGGGCCGCCGCACTACACAAGAAACCCAAACGTAATACAGCTTTCGATGTAGCATCTGTAGAAGGTTTGTAGAACATGTGTGCTGACACTGAATGACCTGAGCTTGGGTAAAAATTACAGCATTTTGCTGGCACTTTATGTTAATTACCGCTGTATTTTCACCAAATGTGAGCTTTGCATCTATGATAGTGCCAAGATACTTGTATTCATCTACTCTCCTTACACACTCTCGGTTAATGAATAGTCTCTTGGGAGGAGTAGGATTTTTCCTAAAATCTATTATGAGTTCTTCAGTTTTACGAACGTTCAGGTCTAGGAAATGATTGTCGCATCCACAATGTTAAATCAGCTACAGCGCACGCACACACTTGATCAGAGCCGGATAGCTGTGTCATCGCTGTATTTGATAACACTGACGCTCCCCTGGCTGCTACGACAGTCGTCAGTGCAAAGTGTGAATAGAACAGGGGAGATCACCGAGCCCTGTGGGACACCGGTGAAAGTGAAGAGTGAGCTCGACACAGCACCATTACAGCGCACTACTTGCGTACGCTCAGTAAGAAACTGGTTTACCCACAAGATGATGTGTGGGTTCACATGCATATTGACAAGTTTACTCATCATGACGAACAGTCAATCAAGACTATCCTAGCAAACGACTTGGGTTTTTCCAGGTGAGTATACACACTATGACATAGAGTGAGGACTGCATCATCCACACCTCGATTGTGTTTATACGCAAATTGGAGGGGATCCAGTTGATCCCCAACATGCTGCAGGAGAGGACGAAGTACGAGTCGCTCAAAGCACTTCATGACGACTGAGGTAAGCGCCACTGGGCGGTAGTCGTTAAGAACAGATAGCACAGGTTTCTTGGGGACAGGACATATTACTGACGATTTCCAGGCCGGGGGGATGCGATGCTGCTTCAGAGACCAATTGAAAAGGATGCTGAACACTGCACCCAGCTGAGCATGGCACTCCTTGAGGACCCGACCACTGACGTTGTCAGGTCCAGCTGCCTTGTGAGGATTAACGTGCTTGAAGATCTTACTGACGTCATCAGGAGTTGTTTCTGGGGTATCATCCTCAGTGAGCTGAGACTCAATATCGTCCACCGCCTCCTGACGCTCACGTGAGAAGTCATGCCGGTCAAAACGCCAAAAGAATGAATTCAAGTTCTCAGCGAAATTGAGACTATAAAGCTGGTAAGTTTAAGGGATTGGCTGCGTTGTTATGTTATAAAGTGGGACTGAGTTGGTAGGAAGGAAGGTTTGTCAGTTTCGTAGATAGGAAAGTTTGACTGTCATGGTTTGGATGAAAGGTAGGACGTAAATAGTAGGTAGGAAGATACTGCATGAGGTGGTAGGTCGGAACGTAGGACTGTGTTGGGCGGTAGGGATGCAGGATTAATTTGACAGGTTGGAAGCGTCACTAAAGAGGGAGTGAGGTGCTAGATTCCGAGGTGGCATTACGTTGGTATCTAGGAAGGATTAAGTTAGTAAGAAGAAACGTGGGGCGACGTTGATAGATATGGAAGTGGAACTTAGTTGGCAGGTAGGAAAGTGGGACAAAGGTGGTAGCAATTAAGGTGTGGTTATTTTGGTAGATAGAAATGTGGGACTTAATTGGTAGGTAGGACGGTTGCATCGAGTTGTTAGGTAAGCATGTAAGATTGAATTGCTTGGTAGGACCGTAGGAGTAATTTAACAATTTGGAAAGTGCGACTTATTTGATATGTTTGAAAGTGGGACGGAGATGGTAGGTAGGAAGATAGGACCATATTGATAGTTTCGGAGGTGGCATTATTTTGGTAGCTAGGAAGGACTAAGTTAGTAAGTTGAAAAGTTGGCCTACGTTGGAAGGTAGGGAGGTTTCACTAAGTTCGATCCTCTGACCCTCGACGGTTCGCTGGCCCAGAACGGCTGACGCTGTAGGAACTGGCTGATTTCCGCGCAACGGAGCGACTCAAGCTGTAAGTAATTGTTCCGTTCCCGCCTCCACCTGCATAGCAACATGTTAGTAGGATTCGCCATAGCCAAATTCACCCATATTAGTAATCATCCGAATTACGAGATCATTCCTTGTCTGTAATTTACATCCAAACTGGTCCGGAACACATCCAATTAAGCGCCGTCTGGTTGGCTCTAAATATTTTCTTTCTGTTGTATGTATCGAGTGGTCAGTACTATATTTAATAATACTAGCGACAGGATCGAATACACAACGTGGTTACTGATCAACTGGACTAATGTTGATGGACGAACGCCTCTAGTACGATTAGTAGGACAACTAATTTGGGTTATTTAAGTAAAGAGAAAATTTAGGAAAACATGCAGGGTACATGTAGTTATTACAGCGAAATCTATATGTGTCCAGATAACCGACAACATGCACATACACAATGTGACTCACTCACAGACTTGACACTGACAGCAATCATGTTGCCATTAGGTGATAATAGGGCGTTTATATACATTGAATTTACCTTGAATCCTCCTCTTCTACGTAGTAGTCAAGGAGTTGACGAGGAAGGGAGTCAAACGTTGACTCGTGTAATCATCCACCCTATTGCGTAAATATTTGTCAATGTGTCCCTTGAACTGGTTGATGTTTTGGGCAGTTCCGGAAGTCTATTCCAGTCGTTAACTATCCTTTGAGTAAAGGAGTACATGCGTATATCTAATCTTGAGTGCACTTTGGTTACTTTGAAAAGGTGCCCTCTTGTTTTGGTCTGTTTATTTTCCATAGCAAAGAAATCTGCAGGAAGAATACTTTCTAACCAATAAATCAGCACCCAGTCGTCTAGTCTCCAGAGTCGTGATATTTAGCACTCTTAACCGTCTTTGGTAATCTAAGTGACTTAAATCTGAAATCATCCTGGTCGCCCTACGTTGCACTTTTTCTAATAAGTCTATATCTTTTTGTTTGAATGAGCGCCATGCCTGAATGCTGTAGTCTAGGTGAGGTCTTACTAAGGACTTGTATAGGTTTACAACTACTTCTTTGGTCTTATATTGGATAGCTCTGTTAATCATGCCTAGCATCGCATTAGCCTTATTTGATGCCTTAACACAATGCTCCGTTCATTAAGTGTGTCTGTTAGTATCACTCCCAAATCTGTTTCTACATGTGATGTTTCTATGGGGTTATCACCCATGAAGTAGTCGTACTGCCTGTTGTTATGACCGTAATGTACACACTTGCATTTTTCTGTATTAAACAACATTGTCCAATCAGCACTCCACCCGTGCAAGTTATTTAGGTCCTTCTGAAGTTTTTCAGCATCTTTACAGGATGATACCTGACTGAACAGTTTTGTGTCGTCAGCAAATTTTAGGAGATGGTTGCACACTCCTTCGTCTATGTCATTAATATATATTACAAATAAAATTGGACCCAGAACAGACCCTTGGGGGACACCACTCTTAACAGGTGACCACCCTGAACTGAAACCATTTATAACGACACGCTGTACTCTGTATGTCAACCACTGCAATATCCATCTATTAACCGCTCCTCCTATCCCATGTGCATTTAGTTTCGTCGCCAGCCTGCAGTGTGGGACTCGATCAAATGCTTTACTGAAATGTAGATAAATAGAGTCCACTGGAAGCCCTTTATTGATATAGGATGTAACCTTATCCAGGTACACTCAAAGGTTCGTCAGGCATGAACGTCCCTTCCAAAAACCATGTTGCGACGGTTTAATAAAATCATGATTTTGAAGATGGCCAACGATTTCATCCTTGATGATGGCTTCCATTACTTTAGATATCTGTGATGTTAGACTTACAGGTCTGTAGTTACTGGGTTGTGATTTGATACCTTTCTTATATATGGGGGTAACATTTGCACTTTTCCAGTATAGTGGAACTTCTCCCGTTTCCATGCTGTCTGCGAAAATTTCGCTAAAACAAAGAGTCCCCAAAAAGTGAACATTCCCCCGTCTTCCGGTGTCATGTCCGGCAGTATGCAATTTGGTTAGAGTTAACAATTATGATGTTATGAATATACAAAATATTACGATGTTATAATACATACATCATCAATAAACTCTTTGATATTTTATGAGCTGTGCCTTCATCCTTAACAGCGAGTTTACAGGTAACACAATATTTTATGGCCTCGTTACATAACGTTTCATTGTACACGCGTTCGAAAATTTATTTGATATTTGTGTCATAAAAGTAATAATCAATTCTCACAAAGGTGTAAGAAGAAGTAGATGCGCCAGGGATAAAATGTAAAGCGCATACAGAGGTTATTAGGACAGGACACTGCGCTTCAAAAAGCAAATCTTCTAATACACAAAAAGCTTCTATGAAAGCTACGATCAGAGGGTTTTCGTTTGGTAGACGACACACATGCCCAAGTTGCCGGAGTCTTCTATGTCTGATAGAAGACTCCGGCAATGAGATGAGATTTTTTGAATATTCGGCAGTAAATTCATTTAATATTTATTGCATGTTGGTTGAAACGCATTATAGAGCAAACAAATCAAAACAAGTAATTAGTCAAAATCAAGTCATGCATGCAATTCACGAAGGTGGTAATTGTGTGTAATGGCATAATAAAACGGAAAAAAACATGTTTGGAAAGGAGTAAATATGAAGTTGTTAACTTACAAATAATAATATATTCGTAGGCACATGATCCGTTCGTGTTTTGGGCCGGTTGACATGTGCGACCTCACAAAGAATCTGTAACACAACAAGTATAATACATTATGTAACCCTGGCGGAATTGTTTCGTGCAGGCAGTTGCATAGGCAATTGTTATGTAAGTTGCCAGACGCGGGTAGGAGACGCGGGCCTACCCGCGTAGCTGGAGCCACACTCAGTCGCAGTTTGTTAGGGATCATGGACGTGTCCACATAGATATACGTACAGTTCTCTCGGCTCCGTATTACGAGCATCAATATTCACGGCTTGGTGAGTTATTTTTTTGGTTTATATGTTATCTATAATTGTGATATTATTAGAATAATGCGTAATTTAAATTGTTTCTTGTTGCCCCATTACCCGTCACTTCGGGCATGCCAGCTATAGTATGACGAGTGTAGGAGTGTTGTGTCGTATAATGTTAAATTGTGTTCACAAACTACTTACATATGTAGCATGCATTTTAACTAATTATTGTAATGTATAGGTAGGTCGTGTGTGTCTCTTCTCTCTCTTCTCTCTCTTCTCTCTCTTCTCTCTCTTCTCTCTCTTCTCTCTCTTCTCTCTCTCTCTCTTCTCTCTCTTCTCTCTCTTCTCTCTCTTCTCTCTCTTCTCTCTCTTCTCTCTCTTCTTTTCAAAAATTAACTTCAATGTTGCTCAGCCATTTTCAAGACCTGAAAAGTAAAGTGAATAACATCTTACAGGTTCTTACAGGTCCTCTTCTGGCTTGACTAGGGATTACTGCATCTGTCTCTTACGTGCCAGCTCTCGCTTTTGACATATGCTCGGACTGTGTGCATGCGTCTGAGTCTAGCAAAATCTAAGATAGTTTTCATACGGTGGTTTTTGTATAACTTCTCTATTTTTGTGTCAAACGACTGCATCGGTGAAGGGTCAACCACACACTGTGGGAGACTGTTTCATACGTCTGTGCGTTGGTATATAAATGAGTTATTTCTAATATTTAATCGGCATCTTTCTTTAACTATTTTTAGCTGGTGCCCTTTCGTATGTGATTCGTTGGCTCCCAAAGTAACAACATTGGATAAGACTGCCGAATCATATTTCCCTGTTAGTATCTTATACATTTCAATCATATCTCCTGCGAGGCGACCGTATGATAGAGTTGGTAATTTAAGTCTCTGTAAACGTTCTTTATGCTCAAGGTCTTTGAAACCAGGAATTAATTTGGTTGCTCTTCACTGACCATTTTCAAGAGCTTTCAAGAAATGACTCCATACCTGATTAATGTATTCAATGTGTAGACGGACGAGACATTTAAAATTGTAGAAAAACACGTTTTATCCATGTGATCGAAAGCACGTCGGATTATCCCCATCATCGAATTGGCTTTAGTAATTTTGTGTGACATATATGCCTCAAATGTAAGCGATGGATCGAAAGTGGCTCCAATAACTCTCACACTGTCCGTACGTGTAAGTGCTGCCTGGTTGCTTCCCAGTGAGTAGCCTTTATTCCTTGTGAATAATGATCCAATTCTCATATGGATACATTTATCTGGATATAATTTCAAAAGTGATATATCTGTCCAGCGTTTGACAGAGATAAAATCTTATTGCAGTTTTGTGCAGTATTCTTCGGTATAAATAGGAAAAAAAATCAGATCGTCCGCAAACAATAACATATGAGACACCTTTATAACATCAGGTAAATCATTCGTGAATATTACAAAAAGAAGAAGGCCACTCACTGATCCTTGTTATATTCGACTGAATACCTCCTGCGAATTGGAAAATGTGATATTTACTCTTACTCGTTGTGTTGTGTTGGCCAGGAGAGTTGTAACCCAGTTTAAAATGTTCCCTTTTATATCATAGCTCTGGAGTTTCTCAATGAATCGAATATGTGCAACCTTGTGGAATGCTTTCAAAAATCACAATATACTATGTCTGTGCATCCTCCATTATCCAGTGTTTCAGTCCATGAATCGAGGACTTTCAATAGTTGAACTACTTTAGAACGGCCCTTGATGAATCCAAATTGCGTATCGCTCAGCAGGTCATTTTCTTTCATGTATTCAGTGATGGTTTCTTTGACTTTTCTTTCCAATATTTTCCCTAGTACGCTCGTTAAACTGACTGGTCGGTAGTTCTGTGCTTAGGTTTTACTCCCTTTCTTATGAATAGCAGATATGTTAGCTTTTTTCCAGTCTGTGGACAGTTTTTCTGTTGTGAGTGATGTGTTAAATATATTTGATAATGGAATGCTGATGCTCTTTGGTAATTCGTTTAAGACACGAGGATGGAGGCCATCAAGTCCTGATGCTTTAAATGTTTTTAGTTTTGACATAATACGTTGACGTAATTACCGAGGAGAAGTAATTGGCTACCACCTATGTTTTTCCAAGTCCGAGTTTGTCATGTCATCTTTGTTTTTGTTTTCTATAAAGTTGGGTATTTCCGTTTTTGTCTTCATTTTTGCTCTTGCGTACTGCCAGATTTCTTAGATTATGTTTTATTTGATTAATTATATCATTTTCATACAGTTTCTGTGCCTTTCTTGTCAGTCTCCTGGCCTAATAGCGCGATCGGCAAAATTCCTCATAAGCTTGGACATCTTTGGTAAGAAGATATTTCTTCCACAATCTGGTTTTCTTCCTAATGCTGAGGGAGTCTCGACTGTTGAGATCTCGGTATATTTACTAGTGATTACAAGGTCAAGAACAAGAAGAACAAGAAAGTTTTATTTAGACCCCAATTACAATATGTGTATAATATGAAATTAACGTAACATGAACAGGCATATATATACAAATGCAGTGTAAAGTCAAATTAGATGGGGTCTGTGACTCCTATTAAGACAATAACATTCGCTCTCATAGCAGCCACACTAATAATTTGTTTCAATTCAATTTTACCGAAGGAAGTGCAAATGTAAATGTAAATGTGCAGGAAAAGAAAAGAAACCGAGATTACTTGATTACATATATTGGATGTATTGCATGTATTGGAGTATTACAGGTATGTTAAAATAAACAAATACTAGTTGCCATTAGTACACATCAATATACTTGATATGTATGTTTATATGCACAAATACAATATCCATATGCTGATTTATATATATATATATATACAATACATTAATACAGTTTTAATGACTTTGATAGCATGTATAGCAGTTTAATATTGTACACGTATCTACGTATTTTTCTAATAAATTGTTTTTTGCATATTTACCAAAACTTCTGAAGCTATGTGTTCCAATCTTCTCTGTGACTAACTTTGAGGTATTGTTAATGACATGTGGCAAACTGTATCTAAGACATCTTTTGGCAAATTCATGTTTTGTTCTGAATGGGTGTAACTCTGTTTTTTTCCTTGTGTTGTAATTGTGTACATAAACATTTGTAATTATTTTCCAATTTAATAGATAAGCAGGGAGGTCATGATGTCCATATTTATAATAAAACTTAAGTTCATGTAATTTTAACATGTCATAAATTTTTAAGATATTTAATTTTGTGAAAAGTGGCTCAGAGTGTGAATTATATTTACTTATAGATAAAATTCTCATAGCTTTCTTTTGTATTTTCAACATTCGACTACCTCAAGGAGCAATGGTTCGGTTGTACATTTACCATTAGTGGGCGCTGTAATATGTTGTACCAAGTAACAGTCTCGATTTTTCCAATTAATTTAAAGTATTTATCTTCCGTACTTGCTGCTGTAGTTGAGATTATTTACTAATCAATCTATGGGTAGTTGAAATCTCCAAGTACAGCAGAACATGTGAAAAACATTTCTCACTTATTTTAACTAATAACTTCTTAAGGTTGTCATTGTTCTCAGTGGTGCTATTAGGGCTTCTATAAAAAGAGCCTAAGAGAAGGGTATCCTTCCGTTTCAGTTTCAAAATGCAAAACAGTGCTTCAATCAACTCAACATCAAACTGGTATACTTGAAATGCCAAAGAATTGTGAGTAAACAAGAACAGCCCTCTGCCTTTGCCTTCACTCATGTTCACAGTTTCCATATAATACAATTCAAGGTTGTATTCCTGCATGATAAGTTGTCTTTTAAAATGTGTAGACTTTACTTCTGATATTGCTATAACACGTGGTGGAGTTGAGTGGTTTTTTATATTACGTTTTAGTCCAGTTAGGTTTTTTCTTTTGTTAATACATCGCCATTGGCTCTCTTTCACATGAGGGCACTTTTCACCCCTTGAGAATAGACGACAGTCTGTCACAATTCACCTGCACAATGTGACATCGTTCTACTCCCTTAGCAGATAACATAAAGGGTGGTCTGATAAGACTGCCTTAATTATACCTCTCCTGGGGATGTAGAAAGTTGACTATTATACACAGTGTATAGGGACACATGTCACGCACACGTACGTGCACACACACACACACACACACACACACACACACACACACACACACACACACACACACACACACACACACACACATGGTGTCATTTCAGAACATATGGTTGAATAGTAGTGGGATTATGAGAGCTATCCTTTGGCCTGTTTGAAATGGCTCGAGGTCAGTGTGTTTGATATAGGAAATTTTGTTACAAAGAAGAAGACAGAGTTGACAGGCATTTATATAGCGCTCGCGGCCAGTCACGCAGGGTCACCCAGAATGGGGTGATGAAGAACAAGGGTGAGTGCTGTTTTGTGGACTTAACCGTCTACTAGTGCATCACTAGTGAGTATAATGTGCTTGGTGTGGAACTTGAAAACACGTAGCCCCGGGTATTCCACATTTAAATGACACTGTTAAAAAGATATTGAGCCGGGTCATCAATGAATAGTAGCATGTGGACTTGAAATATACACTTGAAAGTATATACATCTGTAACATTATTATATTCGTAGCATAACTGTATCGATTCGTTATTTACACATAAAATACAAGTTTTGTAAAAATAATAAAATAACACATGTTCATGTTCGTGAATTTGTAATAAATATAATGATACGTGTAGTAAAGCAATTGACAGTGTTCTGCATATACACTCGTCACACTGCAAACACAGTTTTGGTGACGTGTCTATCTTCACACTAAATGCCCTCCCAAGGATTCATCGTGTTGCCCAAGGGGATTACTGGTGATATATCCAGTTGGAAGCCTAACACTTAATAAGTGGGTTTATATGTTTGTTCAGAAAGTTTCGTAACAAGTATACATTGTATTATTTTTCTGTCAAATTATACAAACATACGATATTATTTCTTTTGTGAAACATTAACACTCGTTTATTAAATTGCAGATACGTGTATGTACCATATGACTTTTGCAACAATGTAAACACTATATTTGTGAATGCTATTAGAGTATTGTGTTGTAAATGCAGACATACTATGTCATATGTTTGTTTAAAAACTGTTGGACCTTGTTGTTTATGACAACAGTGTTTCAGTGTTGTGTGTGGCAGGTTCGATCTCTGCTGGTGTGGTCAGTCATACATTACTGGTTGTGCACACACACACTTATTCCATTCAGTAACTTCATCCGTTTACAATAACTCCATCTAAACTAAGTTAATTCCACTTAAACAACTGTTGGAAATAGCACAGCAAATTAGCAGTATGGATGTTAATCACTAATATATTTGTTTGGATTTGAAAAGAAATTAATTAGGTATATTGCAAGGTATATTATATTGATATTATAGTTATAGTTTCTAGATTATCAGGGTTTCACTATCATATGAACACTTGTCATAATAAGTTACAATTTGTGTAACAAATTTATTGACACATCTATAACCGTGTACACACATGCTGAATAATATTAGGCACTGGCAATTGGTATGACAACAATATTTTCAGACAAACATGTGCATTAAAACAGGCATTTCTCTTTTACTTCGTCCCATGATAAGAGGTAATGAGTGACTAGTCTTGTTGTTTTCCCTTCTCTAGATTTAAGTACAAATTGGCTTGCTTTTTGCTTAATTAACATAATGCCAGTTTACCATAAAGGTGTATTATATTCAACAATACGTGGCCAGTGACGTCTGTGCTGTATTGCCACCTTGAGATTTATTTTAAATACAAGTTTTAAGAGACAGTGTTACTGAAAGTCAAATGTTTCAAACAAGTTCAAGTTAGGGAATAACAAAATAATGCTCTTCTTAAGGAAACATTGTTTCTTGATATAAAAATAACTAATACTCAAGTTACTATTGATAGTATACATACTTGAATCGTGTGAACTGTGTCTAGTACAATACCACCAATATGGCCAAAACCCCAACAGTACCCAGCTAAATGTAGATCTACACACCATAAACTGTGTTCATCTTGGAACCAATGAGCATCTAGTTTTCACCAGGTCAGATATCCACAGCTAGACGAGCATGTTGATAAATCTCTAAATAATTTACTACGAAAACCTAACGTTTCTTTACCATGTGCTTTTGAAATTTTCATTATAACGTACTGGCATTTAAAATACAAGGCAACAATGCAGTATTTTGAACATATATATAATTAAACCACACATGGTTCATCCAACTCTACAAAACTACAAAAGCAGGCTGGGACATGTGAAATGTTGCACATTATAAATAAAATACATGACAAGATTTCTTTCCCCTACAACTCTGTTTCTGTGTGGAAAAATATTCAGTATGTATTAGGCATATTTGGCATTTGCGCTCAATAAATACTTTGCATCAGACCATCACTTCTGTCGGCATGATCTAATGATATGATTGCACATAATTACCTTATCTCTCCATCATATTAACATTTCTTTATGAATTTGTCCTTCACCACCCAAGGACAGCATTTTATTGCTAAGAAATGTGTACACATCAAGTAAAATTACAAAGAATTCACATCTACAACAGGCTAATGGTATAATTCATTCTGACATTAGTTAACCTCCTGGTTCGCATAGATCTGATCTACACATTTCATATCATTGTAGCTACACACAAATTCATAGTATCTAGATTCTGTTGGCAACATTGAAAATACATCGATTGTTTCTCTTTGGTTGACTTGGCTCCGATGCCTAAGTCAATATCTACTCTTCAGCATGTCCTATTACAGCATCAGGCCCAGCAGAACCAACCAACCAATACTCTAATATCTCCCTTCCAGTGCTGCATAGGCATCCACCTTCAATACATTTTGTTTGCCATTTCTCATGATTTCCAATACGTAATAATTTCATCAGTCATGTAATAGATCTTTTTATCATAGACATTTTTCAGTAAGATGAAAACAAAACTGTGCTTTTGTTTCAAATATCAACCAGCCGAATAAACTTCCTTGCTCTTGTTCTTGTTCTGTTAATAAGTTTCAAATCAAGTATCAACCAGCCGAGATATATAATTATAATCAGTTACATTTATTTTAATAAAACTAATAAAGCTGACAAAATAACACATTTTGTTTAACAAAAAAACTGGCCCCAAAACCTAAAGAAACAAGAACACTGACACAACCCTCTAGCATCTTATCGTGCTGACCAAATGTCATGCCATCCAGGTTTGGCATGCCGCCTGAAGAATAACAACCAATGTCAACCCTCTGGCAATACTGTCCGAACACGCTACAATTAACCTATCCAGCACGTGATATGTTGCCTAGCAAAACCTCCCTTCAAATCATCAGAAAACAGAGAAGGTGTGTGTGTGATAATTTTGATACATTTGCTGTGGTCTCTGATGATGAGGTGCACAAGTTGGTTATGAAATCTAAGACAACCAGCTATGCTCTGGACCCCATGCCAACCAAATTGGTCAAGTAGTATATTAAGGAATTTGTGCCATTCCTTACACATATCATCAATTGCTGCATTGCTGCTGGGGAATTCCCACATGAATGGAAGATTGCACTTGTAGAGCCACTGCTTAAAAAAGCAGGACTGGATCCTATTCCAAAAAACTATTGCCCTGTATCGAATCTCCAGTGTATCTCTAAATTAACAGAACGGGCTGTTGTAGATCACCTTTGCTTTCATTCAGAATGTGGATTTCCTTTGCCACCTTGTCAGTCTGCGTATAGAGCTGGACATTCTACTGAAACTGCACTTGTTAAGGGCCAGTCTGACATTCTTTTAAACATGGACCAACAGAAGGTCACACAACTGGTTTTAATTTACTTGTTGTCGGCTTTTCATACTGGGGACCATGAGATTTTGTTGAATATTATAAATTGTTCTTTTGGTGTATCAGGCACTGCTCTAAATTGGTTTTCATCTTATCTTCAAATTAAATCAATTATTATTGATGGTACGGTGTCTGACCAGTTTACACTTGATCAGGGAGTACCGTAAGGATCATGCCTCGGTCCTGTGGAATTCACAGAGTATTTTAGAACTGTTTTTCATATCATTGATCAGCAAGGTAAGCTGGAGCATGCGTATGCTGATGACCATCAGGTGCACTGTGGTTTTACACCAATTCTATGGACTGTAATCGCGAGTCTATTGAACGGTGCATTAGAGACATCAATAGCTGGATGCAAAGCATGAAACGTAAAACGAACAACTCCAAGACTGAGTACATCTTAACTGGTACTCCGCGACAACTAGAAAAAACCAGTTGTTGCGGGAAACGCCTAAAAGTGGTCTCATTTATGGTTCTACCACTTTTGGTTCTCAAGTTATTGAACAACCTAACTCCGGACAGCGGCCACCTTGGTTTTGCCCGATATGACCGTCACATAGGGAGCCCAGCTTGGCTCCCATGGAAAAATGAAATGTCATGGCCATATCTAACGCTGGTCAAAAAATTGTGGTTGTGGAAAGATGTGAACAATTATAAGATTAAGCCCCCTGACTATAGGCCAGTTACAATCTATCAAGGCGGGTGGGATGCAGGAATTTGGGATGGGCTCAGCTCAAAATTAACTGCATTTTAAGAAGGGTAGGATCCAAGTGTTGCACATTTGGGGTTGGGTCCATTCTCAGTGTTCAACATTACGTCAAAATTAATTTTGTGTACAAAATGTGCATTAAATTTAGGTGCAAATGATTGGAGGATGGAACAAATTCCTGTGAACAAGAATGTTCAAGACAACTAGGAGGCATTGATCTGTGCTGTGAAGATGTCAATAACAATTTCTTCAGACCAATAAGAAATAAACATTCCCGTAATTTAACAGCATGATATTAAGTCGGGCAGCAAATATTTGTTTTCCCTTATGCTGCTTGGATTTATACAGCTAAGCTAATAATTTATTATACCTGTCAACTCTCCCGTGAAATCTGGGAGTCTCCCGGAATATAAGTAAATCTCCCAGATTTTCTCTCGAAATCTCCAACAGTATCCCCCGTTTTCGATACAGCGCGACACCATAGGAGACGTGCCGAGACGTGCTGAACCACTGAATATCCAGCAACAAATCTCCAACAGCACCCCCCCATCTTCCAATGTCAAGATCCGAGATATATGGGAACCATGCTGAACCCCTGAGGAATCTCCCAGATTTCAACACAAAGTTGGCAGTTATAAATTATGTATTTTCGTTGTCATGTTGTAAAAACTTCTAGGGTCATGTATGTTTAAAGTATGAGCTCTCACACAGACTGCAATATGTACTTGTGTTTGACGTGAATAATACACACGACATATTGCACACAACAATGTAATACACTTACTTGAACATGTAGTGCCATCAAGCATATAACCGTACGAGCATGTCGTACATTGATCAGCAACGGTGCAGGAATCGCAGATGTCAGCACAAGCTGAAAGCAGAAGAAATTGGCATTACAACCAGAATTGTATGTGGTTCACAGGAACACTGCGACGTCTCAGCATCCCTCGGTTCCACTGCGACATACAGCAAGAAGGCTCCATGTTTATCTGCATGGCAACCGGATAACATTTACATGTTTCTGCTGAGCAGCTCTTCTTTTTTTACAATATAGAATATATTAGCTGTGTGACAGAGATTTCAATATGCATTTGCAGCACACTACTTTTAATTTTTTTTAGGGAATTGTTCTATTCTGCCAACAATGCAGTTGTTTATGTTTGACTCCCCATGATGATTTATGTGTAGGGAAGGACATCACTGCAAACTCAACACACCATTTTGTCTAGTGGTGTTGCACCACCAGCACAACGTACAACACATAACCAGTGTAGAACTTGAATGTGTATTAATATCAAAAACTGTAGAATGCAGTACATACCTTTACATGTCTTTGAAATACTGTCATAGACTAAGGTTGAGTTGCAAGAGTCGCTGTCACACTCGTTCGCCACAGAAGACTTGGAGCAGTCAGGCGCACATTCTACAACAAGCAAATAAACATCAGTTGAGTAGTCACAACAAGGAACAGTAGATGACACAGTCTCTCAAGACAGACATCAGCCAGAGAGACAGGGAGAGGGGGGGGGAGTGACACACAGAAAGGAGACAAGGAGAGAGGGAGAGCGAGGCAGATAGAGAGAAAGGAAGAGCGAGGGAGGGAGAGGGAGAGGAAGAGGGAGGCAGAGGGAGGCAGAGGGAGGCAGAGGGAGGCAGAGGGAGGGAGGGAGAGAGAGAGAGAGAGAGAGAGAGAGAGAGAGAGAGAGAGAGAGAGAGAGAGAGAGAGAGACAGACAGACAGACAGACAGACAGACAGACAGACAGACAGAGACAGGGAGATAGACAGGGAGAGGGAGAGAGAGACAGAGGGGGAGAGAGAGACAGAGAGACAGAGAGACAGAGGGGGAGAGACAGAGGGGGAGAGAGAGTCAGAACAGGAGAGAGAGAGAGAGAGGGGGGGGGAGAGAGGGGAGAGAGAGGAGGGATGGAGAATGATGGAGAGGAAGAGAGAGAGAGACACACATACACATAACATATAACATTCACATATTCCAGACACTTCATTACCATCTCACTGGTAGATGTTTAGTGATCATTCCACCTCGATCCGAGAAGTCTCGCAGGACTAACCCCACCATGTCGCCCCCTTACACTAACATATCATAACAACTTACGACACATTATTATCAACTTTTTTGTAGTGGACTGCATGGAACAGTACACCAGGCCTTAGAGAGACGATGATCTCGCTGACTGCAGATCCGTAGTCCTTCACTCAGTTCACATGCTGTGCATTGAGCGATTTGATATGCTCATCAGCAAGAAATGTGATTCTGCATCTGTCAACGATGCAAGGCATCAACTCTTCTCCAATGGCAGTCAACGACCCAGGCCGCCCTCTTCGAGCATATCAAGAGGTACTTGTTCCAAGCCTCTTTTATCTGGAAGCAGTCAACCGCTTGCCACCAGGCAATCACTGTGTTTGGTCAACAGGGATGGGAACAGGATGAGCGCAGCAAGCGACGGCTTCCTTTCTGGACCACTCTCGCCGACGCAAGTATGGCTTGTGCCTTCCTCCTACATGGTGACTGCATGAAACGTGCAAGGCCAATTGAAAGAACTGCAGGGCAGGCCTTCACTGCACGGCATTGTGCAATAGCGAGGGTGGCTGCCTAAACAATGTTGGCAAAGATGCTAACCATTGAACCTCTACAGATGGACATATGGATGGTCGGATGATGGATGATACTGTTTAGGTACATTCATTGTAGGTTTCGTTTCGACCCATTGAAGGAAAGCTAAGTATATTTAAATTATAAGCATATTTTAACAAGTTTTGGTCCAGTCATATTCAACTTAATAAAACCGGCGTTAAAGCCGTTATGATTATCGCTCACTTTCGCCGGTCGGCAATGTTCAGTTTTTTGTTTGTTTAAATGTTGTCGTTTGTACCAATTATACTGTTAAATGATGAAGTTACAAAACATGCTGCCTGTGAGTTTTTTCAATTGACCTTTTAGATTACTATTGGCATTTTATATTATTACAATAAATACGGTATTTAAAAAGAAATCATGGTGCGGTTAATGGCATTGAGTGATTGATAGTACAGTCAGTTTCTGCCTGTCTAAGACTAAGGCTACGGCTGACTGAGTGAATTATAATAAATATAAATAGTTCTTCCTCCCTTAATAGGCCTGTAAGTCTCAATTTAGTTACCGGAGTTGGCCCCGGTTCAACATTTTCTAATTAAATAAAGTAGGCTTTATTGTTAAAATTGAGACTCTACTGGTCTTGTAAATATAATTTAGTTTTTACTTACGGCAGTTACGCCGTAGAGTAGGCTTAGCCTTAGCTCTTGGTTTAACATTCTTTACTATTTATTATCTATATGATATAAAATGATATGGTTTTGGTCTATTATTTTCTACTAAATATGATAATAATCTAACATAATTATGTCACCATTATTCCTATTTGGTGTTTTCTGCTTGTCTTGTTCTGTTGTTGTAAGGGACATCGATTTTGTTTTATGCAAACCATTGAGATCTAATCATTTTAATGTGCTTTTTCCTAATCACACTAAAATTCATCATTCTATTTCAATTTTGCATAGTCTGCCATGTCTTCATGTTTGTTATAATAGAAAGTTACTGCCAATCCCCCGCTCTACGCCTACATTGAAATTAGCAATAATTTTATTACTAGCAGGAGATGTAAGTCTCAATCCTGGGCCATCTGTTAGACGAAACATTCGGGTGGCCACTACAAACGTTCGATCTGTACGAGGTAAGACAGCCTCACTTTGTGATTTATTAATTTCAAAGAAAATAAACATTCTAGCTGTAACCGAGACCTGGCTCAGACCACATGATACACATGCATGCATTGCTGACGTTTCCCCTTCTGGTTACACCTTTCACCATCGACCACGTTTAGTCGGCCGTGGAGGTGGTGTTGGCTTTTTTATATCACAGCAGTTCAAAGTTAAATTACATTCTAACCCTGAATACTCTAGTTTTGAGTCCATCTTTGCTGAAATTTCAGATTCTTCTTTCTCCGCACACTTTGTTTGTATCTATCGCCCTCCAGGACATCCTGCCAATTTCTTTGAAGACTTTCAGGATATGTTGGAAAATCTGGCAGTCATTCACTCAGAATTTTACATTCTTGGTGATTTTAATCTACATTTGGATATACCTTCTTCAACTACAACTACGTTTGATGATATTCTGGCATCATTTGATTTGAAACAACATGTTACCTTTTCGACACATATACATGGCCATTGGCTTGACCTCTTGATAACCCGTTCAACTTGTAATAATATCCAAGCACCTACTGTTTCAGATGGGTTATCAGACCACCATACTGTCATTGCCAATATTAATGGTTATATAGCCCCTTTACAATCGAAACACAATGTGTCTTACAGAGCCATTCATAGGATTGACATTACAGCTTTAATGGCTGATATCCTTATATCTGACCTTATCACAGATCCAAAAAAACATCTATCTGACTTATATAAACAGTACTGTCAAGTACTCAATGCACTACTTGACAAACATGCACCTATAAAATCCAAATGGGTGTCAGAAAGGCCACCGGCTCCATGGATGACTTCCGAAATTATACTATCTAAAAGGCGTCGTCGTTATTTAGAGCGTGTATGGCGAAAATCACGCTCGCCATTAGATAGATCGCGTTATTCTAAGCATTGTCACCTCTGTAACAGACAAATGGCTAAAGCTAAATCACATTATTTTACAGATATGGTCATAAATAAGTCTGATAATCCGCGTCAGTTATGGAACTGCATCAATAACATTCTACACAGACGGCCTACTCCATCGTTACCTGATCATGTGTCAATTAAGTCTCTATGTGATTCGTTCTCTAGTCACTTCAAGAATAAAATCAGTATCATTCGTTCTGCTTTCCCACGTCATAATATAAGTAATGTCAGTGTGGACTTTCCACAAGTAAATTCTCAACTTGTATCTTTTGAACCTGCAACAGTTGATGAAGTTAGGAACATAATTATGTCCTCCCCAAATAAATCTTGTGCACTTGATCCATTTCCAACAATACTGCTAAAAGCATGTCTCGATACACTAATTGGACCTATAACAAATATTATAAATACATCACTTTGCTCTGGCTGTTTTCCTGATGATTTTAAATACGCCCATGTCACACCACTTCTTAAGAAGTCATCTCTGCCTAAGCAAGACCTAAACAGTTATAGACCTATTTCTAATCTCAGCTTCATTTCCAAAATACTAGAAAAGGTTGTAGCAAGTCGTCTAAGGTCTCACATTAGCACAAATGTCTTAACTAATGTGTCACAATCAGCATATAAGCAGTTTCATTCAACAGAGACTGCCCTTTTAAAGGTTCATAATGACATTACCTTGAACATTAATAATGGTAAAGTGACTGCACTTACCTTACTAGATCTCTCTGGTGCGTTTGACACGATTGATCACAGCATTCTCATTGAACACCTATTAAAGTGGTACGGCATATCTGGCACAGCTCTAAGCTGGTTTTCTTCGTATCTAACTGATAGATACCAAACTATAAAGATTGGGAACTGCTTTTCAGCTGCACTGCCGGCTTTATTGGGTGTTCCCCAGGGTTCTGTTCTTGGGCCTTTGCTTTTTACTCTTTACACCACGCCACTAAGCTCTGTTATACAAAAACATAACTTAGATCATCATCTTTATGCTGATGATACTCAGATCTACATTTCGTTGGCTACCCCGGATACAAATCGCTCCCTTAACCAACTTAGTGATTGCCTTCAAGATATCTTCCATTGGATGACTGACAGCAAGTTGAAATTAAATGCAAATAAAACTGAATTGATCATTATTGGTACTCGAATGCAGTGTTGTAAACTGGATGGTTTTTTCCCTACGCGTATTTTGAATCAGTACATCACGCCAGCAACCTCGGTGCGGAATCTAGGAGTAATCTTTGATAGAAACTTCAATTTCCGACAACATATATCTCAAACATGTGGCTGCTGTTTTTTCATATTCGTGATCTTCGCCGTATTCGCCGGTATATGTCATTTTCTGTTGCTAAGACTATTGCAACAGCGCTTGTTAGCAGCAGAATTGACTATTGCAATTCCCTCCTTTATAATATCGCTAGCAAGGATATCACAAAACTTCAGCGTGTCAAAAATTGTCTAGCAAGAGTAGTTACAAGATCTCCTCGTTTTTCTCGGTCTGTGCCACTTTTGAAGTCTTTACATTGGCTTCCTGTACGATATCGTATAATTTTAAAGATCTGTACCATTACATATCAGGCACTGTCCAATAAGCAACCATCTTATTTGCATTTATTGCTTACTCCTGTAAGAAAATCTATTCAGCTTCGATCATCTAGTTCTGACCTACTTTTGGTTCCTAGAGTCAACACTAACATTGGAACTAGGGCTTTTTCTGTTGCTGCACCAACTCTTTGGAATATGCTTCCTCTTAGTGTTAGATCAGTTGAAAATATTACAAAATTCCGTCGTCATTTAAAAACGTATCTTTACAACCTTGCTTATCCACCTTAGCTCCCTAGCGCCTTGACCCATCTGTTGACAACTGGAAAACTACTTATGTACTTTGAGATTGACCAAACCTTTTGTTTTGATGCGCCTCTGAGCTTGGTTTCCAAGGATTTAGGCGCAATAGAAGTTATCTTATTATTATTATTCTGAACTATTGTAAAATTATATGTTCACAATAACGGTTGAAAAATATCAGTGAATTTGTGGATCTAATTGACATATCATTGGATCATTCCATTTCAAATCAATCACTTGTAGGCCATTTTTGCATCACCCGACTCCAAGTTTGATTACATTTAGCACAGTTGTTGGCTCATATGAGAATATCAAAATAATTTTTTTTTAAATCTTGGTGAAGTCACTGAACTTTGACCTGTTTCGCATACTGACTGTCACAATAATGCCTATAACTCTGCTGTTAATAAAGCTAGAAAAGCAAGCAATACATAATTGGAAAGCCAATAAACAAGCGCACATAGATATAATGTAAATGTAAAATTATATATTTTTCATAATTTGACTTTTGACGTCAGATACCCAAGACACGTGTCCGCCGATTTGTTTTATTTTTTATGCAGTATCCTATACTATTGCAGAAGTATCCCTGAAAATATTAGAGTGGGCAAAAAATAATGTTCAGAGATACATTAAATTGAGTACACCCGGGGATGACAAATTGTACCAGGATAACTCACTTCAAAGATACAGTACTACCTCTTTTGTGTAAATATATATGCTTACTAATTATAATTACTATATAATTATATAATTGTTATTCAATACACCAGGGATTATTGTTATGCAATAAGCTACCAGAGGGACTAGATCATGCACATGTACATGTCTACTTTGTTTGTAATTTTATGTGATTGGGGGCATATAGAGCAACATTCAAACATTATAAATGAACAAATTTGATTGCATATTACATATGGTAAGCATTACAAATTGAATTGTATTGACAATTGCTTAGCTTCATGTGTGATGATTGCAGTTTCATTTGACTGAGAGATGCACATTTATTGCACATGTGGCTGATACTACAGAAACTTCTATGAAATAACTATTTAGTCAGCCTGTAACCATCATGTCTACTAATGATTAGTGCCGGTGTACTGATCCACTAAAATAGCACCCGGACAAAATAAAGAAAAAAGTCTTGCGAAATGTTTCTGCAGAACTGGTTTCAAGAACCTAACATTGGGTTTGACCACACAACATAAGCTGTGCAGACAATGTCGTAAAAAAATGATTAATTTCTTGAAGTAACTTCGTCATCACATGCTTCTTCATTCGCACCAATGTCTGGCCAAGAATCTGATCAAGGCCAAATATCTAATCAAGAAAGACCATTTTTTGAAGAGCATGAACTGTCAATACTCAATGAATCATTGGATATTTTTGTGAATCCCCACTCTCAAAATGAAAGTTAGGCCAGGAATCCTATGCTGCAAGAAAGGTGCACAGAATTAACAGCAGTGGTGAAGAAGTTAAAGTTAGTTGCACCAAAGAAATGCTTCGAACATGAGGAAACAGCTACTTCCAGTGAGAAAGACTTTGGTGAAATGATGGCACAGTTAAAGGACAAATTCCGGAAAACAGACAAGAGAATCAAAAAGATCAAATTATTGACCGTGATCTCAAAGTGTTGGAGCATCCGGAAAACAGCAACAGTCTTCAACACATCATACCTCATTGCAAACAGAGCAAACCATTTAGTGAAAGAGAAAGGCATCATGAGTGATCCCGATCCCAAACCAGGAAAAAGCCTGTCCTCTGAAACCATCCAGTTTGTGAAAGCATTCTATTCTATTCTATGAGAGAAAAGACTTTGTCTCCATCTTTGTTCATGGTGAACGAGTCCATAAGCAAAATCAACTAGTTCTTTGTAACTTTGCATTTGCACAATTCATCAAAATGGAAAAGTAATGATGGTTGGTGCAAAACTCAGCAAACTTACCAAAAATTATCACATCCCACTGGTTCACTACAACCAATGTCTTTCACAACTACGATGTAATCCACCAAGTCACGAATGCTTTCTGCAAAAATGTGTGTGGTGACTCAAGTAATTTGAATGAACGGCTACAGCTTACATTTGACAGCCAGGTAATCGAGGAAATTTAATTAAAAAAATGGATAACTACTGATTGATCAACACTACCAACCATGAAACTCAGTGCAGAGGATTTGATCCATGAATTCTGCCCCCAACTTGAAATCTTGCAGTGGCACGATTTCATAAGCAGATAGCAGTCTTCATGTCTAAGAGACACTCGTGAATCACTTCAGCCAGGCCATTTTCTTGTTGTCTGTGACTTTGCAGGAAACCACTCTTTTCGTCCTGCAAGATGAGGCACAATCGTTCCCTTGGAATAATGCACAGGCAAAACTGCACCCATTTATTTGCTACTATCGTGAAGCTGGTAATGACTGTGTGTCACATGTTAGTTATCTTGTCATTTCTGACTGTAACATACATGACACCATTACTGTGCAACTGTTCCAGAAAAACCTCATCAGCAGCTCTTTGAATTTACATCAGCCCATTTTCCTGCAATCAAATTCTACTTTTCGACCACAGAAGAGTACTACGGAGAAACAATTCTTCTTGCAAGCCGTATGCAGATTGAAAACAATAGCAGGAACACAGAAGCTACACTTCTTCAAGCAATTGTCACTTAATGATTTGGAAGTAGCAATATAGTTCACATGTTCCATAAGAAGAAAATATATTGTGACAGCCCAGTTTGATGGTCTCAGTCTCGTGGATATCAAAGAGTATCTGACGGCCATCTATGATGGAAACTGATGGGTGGCATATGTAATGGATGTTATTCCAGCTGATAAAGAG
This sequence comes from Escarpia spicata, assembly GCA_963995525.1. NCBI lineage: Eukaryota > Metazoa > Annelida > Polychaeta > Sabellida > Siboglinidae > Escarpia > Escarpia spicata. Next base: position 815,777 of record OZ023217.1, read on the forward strand.
GTTGAATTGAACTCCCTTCACCCACCTTGACCATCACCATCATATTGCTACCCTCGAGACAGTAACACTCTTCATGTTCATGTGGGTGATATACCAACGCATATTCACCCGACAACCGACACTGGTTGGACCTACAAACTATCCAGAGGACACAGAAAAAGTATATGAGGCCCTGCAAAGAATTTGAGTACATGTTAAGAGAGATACTTCAGCACGTGAGTATATACTCATTTCATTAGAAGGTACCCTTTAGCAGCTTGTTAAGTGATCTAAAGGTGAACTAATAAAATTCAATGTTGCATCCACTGATCTATAGACCAAAGGTAAGTCACCCAGGTGTACTCAATTTAATGTATCTCTGAACATCAGTATTATTTGCCCACTATTTTCAGGAACTCTTCTGCAATAGCATAGGATACTGTAAAAAAATAAAACAAATGGGAGAATGCATTTTTTGGGTATCTGAGATTAAATGTAAAATTATGAAAAATATGTTATTTTTATTTACATAATATTGTTATTTTAAAATACCTATGTGTGCCTTTTATTAACAGCAGAGTTATGGGCATCAATGTAATGGTCAGTATGTGAATGAATTGGGTCAAAGTTCAGTGACCAATCTTCAATAATATATTTGAACTAGATTTTTTATAATTAATTTTAATATTTTGGTGTGAGCCAACAATTGTGCTAAATTTCAGGTGACTGAATGGAATTACTGGTTGTGCACACACACACTTATTCCATTCAGTAACTTCAGCCGTTTACAATACCTCCATCTAAACTAAGTTAATTCCACTTAAACAACTATTGAAAATAGCATAGCAAATTAGCAGTATGGATGTTAATCACTAAACTGACCACACCAGCAGGGATCGAACCTGCCACACACAACACTGAAACACTGTTGTCATAAACAACAAGGTCCAACAGTTTTTAACCAAACAAATGACATAGTATGTCTGCATTTACAACACAATACTCTAATAGCATTCACAAATATAGTGTTTACATTGTTGCAAAAATCATATGGTACATACACGTATCTGCAATTTAATAAACGAGTGTTAATGTTTCACAAAATAAATAATATCGTAAGTTTGTATAATTTGACCGACACGTAATACAATGTATACTTATTACGAAACTTTCTGAACAAACATATAAACCCACTTATTAAGTGTTAGGCTCCCAACTGGATATATCCCCAGTACTCCCATTGGGCAACACGATGAATCCATTGGAGGAAATTTAGTGTGATGATAGACACGGCACCAAAAGTGTGTTTGCAGTGTGACGAGTGTATATGCAGAACACTGTCAATTGCTTTACTATATCATTATATTTATTAAATATTCACGAACCTGAACTTGTGTTGTTATTTTATTAGTTTTACAAAATTTGTATTTTATGTGTAAATAACGAATCGATACAGCTATGCTATGAATATAATAATATTATAGATGTATCCACTTTCAAGTGTATATTTCAAGTCCACATGCTACTATTCATTGATGACCCGGCTCAATATCTTTTTAACAGTGTCATTGAAATGTGGAATACCCGGGGCACGTGTGTGTGTGCGTGCGTGTGTGACACGTGTCCCTATACACAGTGTATAACTTTCTACATCCCCAGGAGAGGAATACTTAAGGTAATCTTCTCAGACCACCCTTTTTGTTATCTGCTAAGGGAGTAGAACGATGTCACATTGTGCAGGTGACTTGTGAAAGACCATGCATTGGCATCTATTCTCTAGGTGTGAAAAGTGCCCTCCTGTGAAAGTGAGCCAAGTCACTTGTTGATGTCAGCAGGAGAGCTAAGTACAATAAACATTCCTCTGCAATCAAGTATAGAAATAGGATCAGAGCAGGTCTGGAGACAACAAATAAAGAAGAAATAATTATAAGGATACTGTTGGACAACAACTTGGGTAATGTCTAGGGAGGGGATATTCATGCCATAATAGTTTGCCTAACTGGACAACATTTCAGGATTTCAATTATGTTGGAAGTAAATTATTACTTAAACAGACACTCGGGATTTCGACACACACATTTTCGAAACGGTGTACATAATGTTAGTGATCGGTAGTTACAATGGTAAAATATAGCCTAAGCGAATTAGTATCTACATCCACACTTGTCATATAGTTACAGTTGAACCTCGGTTTACGGTCACCCCATTAGTAAAGCCACATTGTAATTAAGGTCACCCAAGGACTGTCCCAAATTAGTTCCATATATTGTGTAAAGAATATGAAACTAGTCCCACTGATATGGTCACCTCGCTATTCAGATTAATATTGCCCAGTCCCAATGGTGACCTTAATAGTGAAGTTCCATATATATATCATCCCCGTATGCTGTATTCATATCGTGGCTTTGTATAAATTTATAATGTGTCAACACACAATGTTAGGTGCTAAGCACTACGTAACATTTACGTACCTGTTCGGCACTTTGACAATGATAATGTCACCGTTTTATAGTAATTACGGACGTGCACATGCGTAGGTTTCTCTTCGCGGAAACTAAGCATTGAAGGTAAAATAGTCTAAATATGACGTCACTATGTTATGACGTACGTAGCGCTCGTTCCCGCTGCAGAAGCAGAGAACATCATTGTGTTTTGAATTTGACTCGTGGAAATGGAGATGTGTAAGTTTATTATTGTTGTATAACTGTATACGATTCTAGCGAACGTAGGCCCTACACATTTATCTGAAAACGAAACATAAAACATAAGGACCACCGCTTTGCTGGTATCCACGGGCACGGCAACATTTTCCAAGCTAATGCTAACGTCTTTTCGTTTACAATATACACACATTCACATCACTGTCTTTGATCTGTTATTCCCTATTTGCATGTAAAGCGCCTGAGAGCAATCTGATTGATTCGGGAGCTATACAAATAAATTGTATTATTATTATTACCTATTAAAAGTAGATCAGTTTAAACATGGACAGTTGGTGTCACTGCTCAGTATTACTTAAATATACGTATAGCATTATTCTACCTGCTAATTACGAATGAACACAAATCTAGAATTAGCGAAACAATTAATATGTCTTTACAGATAGCGGTGGTCTTTCTCAAAATGAACGTACTTTTGTGGGGGGATGCAGATCAGCGTTACGAAGCATGACAAGTCTCAAAAAGTCAAACATTTGATGTACTGTATGAATGTAAAATTTGTTCCAGTATTGAAACGGCAAGAGGTGGACTCGAATTCCGGGGCCGATCTGTTGACTGTCCCGTAACATTAGGCTACCAACGCCCCTTAAAATGACACAGTAATGACAAGAAACAAAACGTTTGCTATCTTTAGAAAGTAGTCTTTACCTCCGCGATTAAAACAACACATTAACTTCAGTGGAATATTTAAGATAGTGGAGCGAGCGCCACAAGGAGGAGCCGTGCAAACTTAGTAACTATTTAATTTGTTGTATTACAATGTAGTGGCGCAACAGGTGATATGCGAAACAACCTCAACCAACTAAAAGGTTTGCCTGAGTGGGCATTTGTGGAAAAACATAATATGTACCACCCTCATGTACTCAAAACGTGCACAGCCACTGTTACCCCATTCCCTCTTAATATACAAATTAAATAACTATCACGATTATTATATTGTTTTTCAGATCAAATGTATTTATATACACTGTAAAAGTAATCACGTTTACTACCTGAACCAAAACGAGCATATTCAAAACATTAAGATACACTACTGTGTTGTCACATAGCTGCATATACATACATACATACATACATACTTACATACATACATACATACATACATACATATATCAATACATACATACATACATACATACATAACTACATAACTACATACATACATATATATATATATATATTTAACAAGATTTAACAAGATTGTCATCCGGAAAATTAACTCTAGATGGCAGGTGGACAAGGAAGCCTTTTGTCTTATAGAGAGTCCAATACTTTTTTATTTATGTGTATCCCACCCTTTTAAGGTATGTGTCGATTTTATTTTAAAACATATTCACGCTACTATCACCAACACAATCAGGATATAATCTGTTCATTTCATTTACAGTCCTTTGTGAAAATGAGAACTTTCTTATATATAATCTACACTGCTCCTTTACTAATTGTAACTTCTTGTCCTCTAGTCCTTCTATCTTTCTTAACTGACAAAAAAATATTTCTATCAATATTTTCATAACCATTCAATATTTTAAACACTTCTATCTGATCTCCTCTCAATATCCTGGTCTCTAGTGTTGTTAAACCACATTCTTTTAGGCGTATTTCGTAACTAAGATCCCTCAGTTTTTGTATCATTTTAGTTGCTCTCCTCTGTACTCTTTCTAGCATATCTAAGTCCTTCCAGCGATATGGCCTCCACGCTTGAATACAATATTCTAAATGAGGGCTAACTATTGTTTTGTACAGCGGTATTATTAACTCTTTTTAGTTATACATTATATTTCGCCTAATTAATCCAAGGATTTGATTTCCCTTTGAAGCGGCAATACCGCACTGGTCTGAAACCTTCATATCAGCACTAATGGTTAACTCTAAGTCCTTTTCTTTTACAGTAGTACTTAGTACAGCACCCCCCATTGTATATTGTACATCTTCGTTCCCATGTCCTGTGTGGAGGCAATTACATTTCCCCAAACTGAACATACATATGTATCTATGTTGTTGTTCTCCTGATTCCCTGTCGTCAATGGTAAGGCTGGCCTCGATTCCGTTCCTTGATTTCAGTTCCCTTTCTTTTTCTTTTCTCTCACTTATTTTTGACTGCTTTTCATTCCTCTTTTTTGCTCTCGTTCTCCACTCCTCTCCCAATCCTACCAAGTCTCTCTTTACGCAGTCCTCCCATCGCAGTCTAGGTCTTCCTCGCTTCCTTCTCTCCCCACTCTTCGGGTATCTGCTTTCTTTGCCAGCCGTCCTCCTCTCATTTTCTTCACATGCCCAACGCACCTCAGTTGACTCCTCACCAGCTTCTTCTTAAGACTTTCTCTGTCAGTGCTATCGTCTCTAGGCCATACAGGTGTGCCGAGGTACCACATAAGCAGAGCATCTTTTCTTCGGAGATAGGCGCATATCGCGTAAACACGCGATACATGCAGACACACAGACACACACACATGATTCGCTTATGTCATTGCAACGATCTACCCTGCCAGTCCTCGCCGTTCGACGCGGCTGAGGGCACCCGGCGTCTCGATGTCCAACCTGTTCAACTGTGTCTGAGTCAGACCCGATGTGCGCATGTTGTAGGCCAGTACTGGCACAACGAACGATTCATAGAGGCGGAGCCGCAACGCTAAACTAATCTGATTTCGCCTGAATCAAACTGTATTCTTTCAGTGTTCGAAAACACTTAGATTTAACCTGTTTTGATAATTATGCGTACTTATACTATATTCCTGTAAATACATTTCGAGATAAACATTTTGCATAAATGTCATTTATGATGATCGAGTTTGAAAGGTAATGATGACCGCAAAATACTTTAGCCTTTCAACTCAATACATTTGTATTTGAAATAGCTGGTTCGTTGGTATACCAAACATACACATTTACGTCAAGTGATATGTGGTTAATATTTGCAGTTTTTGATTAAATGAATACCTTTAATGTCCTCGAATATACATTGAGGTTTGATTGAACTGGGCATCAAATAAATGTTGTGATGTTAATTATATTGTATGGGTAATGTTTTGTGATCACCTGAATACAGACCGCTTTAAATTACGTTTTTAATTGTTAGAATACATAATGCAAACATACACACGAAAATATCTGCAGGAATGAATGAAGACAACAACAACTATATCAATAACAATAACAACAACAACAATAACAACAACAACAATAATTACAACACTAACAACAACAATAACAACAACACTAATAACAACAATAATAACAACACTAAAAAGAAACACACATAATATAATATTCCGCTACTTTTCGCAACAACAACAACACTAACATCAATAATAACAACAACACTAACAACAATAACATCAATAATAACAACAACACTAAGAACAATAACAACAATAATAACACCAACAATAACAACAACAACAAGAATAATAACAACAACAATAACAACAACAATAATAACAACAGTAACAAGAAACACACATAACCTAACATTCCGCTACATTTCGCGCGGCAGCACAATGACAAACACGGGATAATTTCGCCCCGTGACCCCAGTCACGAGAAAGCTTGCATATTGCCGTGTGGTCCATCAATGGTGCCCAGCAATTGTGCAACACATGTACAAATGATACAGCCGTATTGTGCAGCCAGATTGACAGTCAATGTCTACATTGTTTACGATAACTCAGTGATCATTTGTTCACCAGTCGACGTCACGCAACCAACAGTCTGTGCGTAACGTTTGACTAAGTCACTAATTCGTTAATTCTCAATACCTAACCGTAGCAAAAAAATACACACAAAAATACACAGAATATCTATATAACGTATGTTATAGAATATATTATACAGGATTTATGCAAAACAATTTCTATGTATTTTTTTGCCAGTCCTATGGAATTCTAGTCTATACAAATTTATGTAGCCATAATAATTCTATATAAATTATATATAGATATAGATATTAGAAATACATAGAAACTGAATTGGTTATTAAAATTATATGAATCTTCTATAGAAAATCTATATAATGTGTAGCCACAACGTTGATTTAGAATTGTAAAGAAATATTATAGATTTCTACAGACTTTCTGTAGAATTCAAAAACAAAACCATATAATTTTTTGCTAAGGGTATAGTCAACCAGTACGCTAAGGGTATAGTCAACCAGTACGCTACGGGTATAGTCAACCAGTACGCTAAGGGTATAGTCAACCAGTACGTTAAGGGTACAGTCAACCAGTACGCTAAGGGTATAGTCAACCAATACGCTAAGGGTATAGTCAACCAGTACGCTAAGGGTATATTCAACCAGTACGCTAAGGGTATAGTCAACCAGTACGCTAAGGGTATAGTCAACCAGTACGCTAAGGGTATAGTCAACCAGTACGCTAAGGGTATATTCAACCAGTACGCTAAGGGTATAGTCAACCAGTACGCTAAGGGTATAGTCAACCAGTACGCTACGGGTATAGTCAACCAGTACGCTAAGGGTATAGTCAACCAGTACGTTAAGGGTACAGTCAACCAGTACGCTAAGGGTACAGTCAACCAGTACGCTAAGGATATAGTCAACCAGTACGCTAAGGGTATAGTCAACCAGTACGCTACGGGTATAGTCAACCTGTACGCTAAGGGTATAGTCAACCAGTACGTTAAGGGTACAGTCAACCAGTACGTTAAGGGTACAGTCAACCAGTACGCTACACAGTATTAATGTGTCCGGCTGCTACTGCGTAGTCCTCTATCCAGATGTCGACGGGGAACCCGGGGGTTTGTCTAGAGGTGCGTATGGCACTGTTGACTGTCGGCTTGTGCTGCCGTCAAGCTGTAACTCCGTCTCTATGGTCTCGAGGTGCAGCGACGGAAATGAATCCCCGAGAGGCCGCTTATAGAACCGTGTCAGCCACAGGTAGAGGAAGACCGTCATGACTGCCACCGCTAGCAGGCCTCCGAACACGCAGACGACAATCACAAAGGAGTTTGTACGGCTGGGGCTGGTTTTCACCTTATCCTGTTGTGGTGTCCTAGTCGGGGTGGGCGTTGAGGAGACTCCACGAAATGTCGTCGGTGGGTTTGTTGTGGGCACTTTATCATCTTTCAGCGGCTCATGCCATTCAAACCGCCTCCAGTTACCCGTGTCCTTCTGCCGAGGCAAGGGTGTTGTAAAGGGAGTCACAGGCACATCTTTGGTGACGTTCAGTTTCCCAGATGGCGCTGTGGTGGTGAGCCGTGTTGGACCCGTTGATGCTGTCGCCTCTACTGGTCCACGAACGTGTTTGTGCCCATCCAACTGCTCATTTGGCCATGGTGTGGACGTAAGCTTCTCCTGCACTCCCCGAGTGGTGGCGCCACTAGAGGCGGTTGTCGGCCATTTTCGTCGCAAACCGGATGCCGACGGCGACATTATTCCTGATCTGAAAACAGGCTGTACGTTATTTGTGCGAACTATTTTCGTTGTTGTAGAATAGAAATAGGGATGTTTTATACTAGTTTATTGTACAGAGGTACAACATCGGTATATGTGTACTTTGTTATAGACACATGCACACACACACACACGCGCGTACGCACACGCAATACACGAATGCACGTATACACGCAACGTACGCACGCACACGCGCACGCATGCACAAACACACATACACATGAAATGTTGTAAATGGACCGGATCATACACGTAACGACGCGACAAATTGTCGCAAACAAATAATAATAAAGAAATCGTCGCGTCGTGACGTGTAGGCCTATGTCTGGATTGATATAAATATGTACACAACTATACGGATTTGTATATTTTTCAGTTCGTTCAACTGTATGAATGAGTACCTGGCTGTAGACAGTGATGGATATATGTGTACGAATAGTCTTCGCGCATTAATTGCAGCACGGCTGAATGATTTCCAGAGCAATCGAGATGGTGTTCGATTGAACAGGTATGCCAGGGAGTAAAGTGTAAGACACTTTGAGCAGTCCTGTGGACTGGATACTGCGCTATATAAGAACTTACCTTTTTTCTTTTTTTATTATTTTAACACCAATAAATGCAAGTTCGTAGGGCGGTAGAGGGAAGCGGAGTTTGTTGGGAGCCTCAGCGTAGGGGAGTGCAGTTGGAGGTATTTAGGAAGCCTCGAAACGCACCCAACAAAAACATCAACCACGTCACGAATGTGACGGATTGTTTATACCAATCGAAAGTATTATCGTATTACGCGGTGTTGCAATTACATATACATAGTCGGTCCGTCAATGGGCCGAAACTACAAACGATACGCTGGGTCACCTCGCCCCAGAGTACTGTAACAAAAACACAACGTAACTACGTCCTGATTAGACTAGACCTCCCATGTCGATATCCTGGTCATGCTCTGTAAATACCCTTGACGATGGCCTGAGTTCAAAGTCACATAAGCCTGTGAGAAAGCGCACTTTGCTCCACAGAGAGCAGTTGTGTGAAAAGGCAATGCCCCGGGCTGGGAGTAGAGAAAGACTTATAATCATCGCAAGGGTCAGTGCTCTGGTGGTATCAGTGGACGGCCGAGTGCTGAATGTTAAGAGATGCAGCGGGGCGTGATGAAATATACGTGCCACAAAAAAAACACACATTGCTCACTGCCGAGTAATTCTGACATCGCAAACGAGTTGACCGTAGCGTAGAATACGAACGTTGCAGCACTAGTTGATCTGGAATTTAGAAATTGTACATCCGCAGGACAGTAGGCCTACTGTTTTATCATTACCATGTTACATGTTCGTGCGCGCGCGCGTGTGTGTATTTGTGTGTTTGTGTGTGGGTGTGTGAGTATGTGTGTGTGTGTGTGTGTGTGTGTGTGTGTGTGTGTGTGTGTGTGCGTGCGTGCGCGCGTATGTATGTATGTATATACGTATGTATGTATGAATGCATGCATGTATATATGTGTGTATGTATGTACAGCTGTAGGTATAAAGGTGTGTATGTGTGTATGTGTGTATGTGTATATGTGAGTGTGTGTATGTGTGTATGTGTGTACGTATGTATACGTGTACGTACGTGTGTGTATATATGTATGTGTGTGAGTGTGTGTGTGCATGTATGCATGTATGTATACATGCATGCATGCACGCACGCATGCACGCATGTACGCATCTATGCCTGCATGTATACATATGTATGTATGTATGTCAGTATGTGTGTCTGTATGACGCATATGCCCCGTGGTCTAAGTCGCGTACTTTTCGTGGGAGAATAACAGTTTAGAGGAACATGCCACCCAAACGTAAAACTTCCAGTGTTACTGATAGCGATGTACAGGACGCTGTTGTGACGCTGGTGAAATTCGTGGAATTGCTGAATTATGACGCTGTGCTACAAAAACTGAGGTTAGCGTTGTACCTTCAAGCTATGGCCGATAAGATCGACACCCTTACGCAGACAATCGCTGACCTGACCTCGAAGCTCGAAACCAAAGATCACAGAATTGCCGGTCTCGAAAAAAGTTTATCATCTGGAATGATAGTACGATAACATAACACAACAAAAAACCGTTCGTATACCGGGGCCCACTCCAGGTCGTAGGCCACTTGTTCAAAGTAAGGTATTCATATCCGCCTGCGTGTGGATGACCCTGGTCGTGTTAGCCAAAGTCCTGATTACCACTTTCCCATCATAGGTCCAGCAGTCAGCTATTTTCTTCGCACGTGAAGACAATCCATGGAAAGATCATCTTCGCTATGAGGGACCGCTGAAGAAGAGAGAGATTTTCTTCGCACGTTGCGACTGCCTTGTAGCGCTAGCCAGCGCAACGCTGCGTCATGCACGTCCTCGATGACGAAGATTTTTTTTCACTGACGCTGTTGCACAATCGGTTTCTAGCCCGTATGACTACGTCACGCACGTTAACTCTATTGAATCGCACGATGACTACACGATGTCGATCACCGGTTGCTGCCCTTTGCCAAGCCTGTGGCTAATTACAATGTCCTATTACAATGTCCTGCTGTGCATTTCGTTAAACTGAAAGTGTAAACTGTTTTTGTTTCTTGTGAAAATATGCATTCATAATCTTGGAAGTTGAATGCTATTTATGTTATTTTATATATTTGTTAATACAAATAGTTTTACAGCTAATATATAAATATTTTTGTATTTAATATATCTTTTTTCCTTTTTTATTGTCAGTAAAATGTATTGACAAAATATGATGTCTAAACCTGAAATGAAAGCACTGTGTTAGTTATTGCACGCAGTGTTACCCAGTAGCTTCTTTACAGAACACTTCTTTTTGTACAATGTAAACATGTAGTGATATTACTATATGCATAAACATAACCCGAATGTGTGTATATGTATGATTGCCTTTCTATGTGTATAATTATATCTTGTTATATCATTTGTAAAATGGATAATCAAGTATAATGCTCAAGGCGAATGGACTGGACTATGTTTTACTGCTGTACTCACTATGTAAACAAAAACGTTACTTTATCACTGAGGTAATTAAATACATGTATTCGTTCTGTTGCTATGAAATGCATTAGTATGTTACTACATACATTCAAGTAAAACCGTTTAAATACTGTACGCTCTACACCTCTCACGTGACAAGGTCTTGCATTCATTATGCAAATCGTCTTTCTTATTTTATGTTATTTGTTTTACATAACAAAATACAAGATGTCTCTCTCAACCTGTTCTTACATTTACGTTTCTAATCAATCTCACATTGACATTCAGTCCATTAAGTTATTAAAAATTAGAACAGGCAATGCCACAAATAAATTTAGTTATTGGGATATGCATATATCATAATTATTTGAACACTCATTTACAAATATTTATATAATAACAAACGCATACAATAAATGCAAAATTATATAAAAGCATGACGTTAGACGAAATGTTCCTCTCCTATTTATGAGAAATTAATAATAATGACTTAATCAACATCTTAGACACAAATGACATTACAAATTATGAACCCCCACCACGTCGGTCATCCTATTATGACTTTGACAAGTTTAGCAAACTTACTCATACAAACACTACACGTTTAGTGTCTTAAGCACATACATTCAATCAATTAATTCTAAATGTAACGAACTGGAGGCTTTTGTAGAAGAGCTAAGTGGTAAAAAAAGTAAATTTAATGTAATTTGCTTACAAGAAACTTGGAAATCAGAAAACGATAACCTATCAAAATTTTCCTTAAATGGTTATGACTGTTTAGCTCAAGGTAAGACGTGCAGCAACAAAGGAGGGCTAATAATATATGTCGACAACAACTATAGATCAGAGGTCAAATTAAATCTAAACATGTGCGAAAACTGGGAAGGAATGATAGTCCAAATAAATGGTGGTAATCTATCTAAGAGCTTAATCTATCGGAAACATATACAGACCTCCACGAACATCTAATGATAACTTAAATGCTTTTATAAACGAATTTACTTCTATCACATCATCATTGGAAAATAATTGTAATAACAATCTCATTATCGCAGGGGATTTTAATATAAATTTGCTCAAATTAAATTAAAATGATACATATAGTAACTATTTTGACACCTTAATATCAGACAGCCTTCACGCGCAAAGTACTCTTCCTACCAGATTTACTAGAATAAAAGGTACTTTAATAGATAATTTCTTTTATAATCTTACTAAATTTATATTGGAAAGTACTGCAGGGATTTTAATGAAACATTTTCTGATCATCAGCCGTATTTTATATTCATTAACATATAATTGAAGACCTGTACATAAATATGTTAAAGTAAATATATTAAATGAAGAGGCAATGCATAAAGTTAAACACGAAATTAAATCATTTGAGATCTACAAAAAGCTAAATAAAAATCTAAGACACAAATTTAAATTATTATATAATTTATAACGACAGTTTACGGGCAAAAACCAAGCACATGCAAACTAAGCTGGTGAAATTTAATAAATATAAACATTAAGGATCAACGTGGCTTACACAAGGATTGTAAAATATATTTAATATCGAGACAAACTTTATAAACAATAAAAAATGACACAACCAAATTCGCCAAACTATGAAACTATTAATATTAATCAAAAACGCATCACACGATATTAAATAAAAATATTCGTGCAGCCGAACAAACGTATTTTGAACAAAGATTTCATCGATTTAAATATGATATAACAAATACCTGGACAATTCTTAATGTATTAATGAATTTCTTTTTAAAAAATCATGATTTTTTATACAAAATGATACAAAAATAACTGATAAAAAGGATATTGCAAACAAATTTAATAATTATTTTAGAAATATAGGTCAGACCATTGCACACGGTATTAAATATAAAGATATAACAAAGATTATAGTTATTATTTAAATAACAATGTAAATTTTGTATTTACATTTGAGACTGTTGATGAATAAACTGTTAGGAAAACTATTAATAATCTTCCCACAAAAACAACAGCTGTGGATTTGACAGCATTTCTTCAAAAATAATTTAATCTACAATTATAAAATCATTAACGCTGTTAATAAACCAAATTGTAGACTTCGGGATATTCCCAGAAAAATTGCAACAGTTATTCCTATATTTAAGAAAGATGATTCATCTTTATTTAAAAATTACAGACCAATTTCCATTCTTCCTACAATTTCTAAAGTATTAGAGAAATAAATTTTGATTCAATTACGTTCATATTTCAATGATATGAAGCTTTTATTTGATAATCAGTATGGTTTTAGTGCTAAATATTCAACGGAATTTGCTGCGCTTGAGCTAATAGATATAATTATAACTAAAATGGATAATAATAATGAACCAATTAATGTATTTATCGACCTTTCTAAGCATTTTGATACTATTGCCCATAACATTTTCCTTAACAAATTAACATAATATGACTAAATGGCTCAACCTTGCATTTTTTTTTCAAAAGCTACTTACAAAACAAAAAACAATATATTGAAAGTGTACAAATAAATTAAGACATTTTGCCTATAATAATCGACATCCCACTAAGTTCAATCCTTGGACCACTATATTTATCATTTACATAAATGATTTCTCACAAGCTAGTCAATTATTTAATTTCGTCACGTACGCTGATGACACGACATTATCTACCTCTTTAAAATATTTTAGCAAAAACTCACACAATAAAAGTACATAATGCTTAATAAATGAAGAACTGTTTAAAGTCAATGAATGGCTAAACATAAATAAATTATCTTTAAATAAAAGCAAATCAAAAATACATGATTTTTCATATGCCTAATAAACGTACGCAGACTCTAACGTTTAAAATAGATAACATAAATACTGAAAGAGCAGCTGAATTTAACTTTGTGGACTTGACCTGAGACACTAACCTAAACTGGAAAACACACGCTGAGAACATCTCAAATCAGTGCTCCAAAACAATTGGCATAATAAACAGACTCAAATATGTGTTACTGTTATATATAAAAGTGTTGTTATATAACACATTAATATTATCACATTTTAATTATTGTGTCATGGTTTGGAGATATAGAAAGAAACAGAATTACGAGAATAAAAAAAAAGCTGTGCGAATAATAATCTTAAATAAAAACAACTCATACACTGAACCACTTTAAAAAACTTAAACTACTAAAAGTAGAAGACATATTAAAGTTACAAGAATACAATTTTTATTTTCAATACATTCATAAAATGTTACCTCCGTATTTACTTAACTGGCAAATTATTCCAACTATGAAAAAATAATATACATACTTTTAGAACAAGCATGAATTTGTAATGAAATGTCTCAAATACAGCCTAACACATGATATAAATGACACCTCCGATATAATCAAAGACAAAATGTACACTCACAGTTTGCGAGGTTTCTCATTTAAAAAAAAAAACATCTTTGTTATACTAATATAATGAATGATATATGCACTCTATCAAATTGCTACACATGTCAACAAAACCAATAAATACAATACATTTGATGTAGTCTCAGACGATCAGCGCACAACCAAACTTACATTCTCACATCAAGCACTCCCAATAAACATACATGAGACAGACATCTTGTAAAAGCACCATATAAATCATTACGTAAATAGGGTGGCTCCTATGATAGCGACAATTGTGTCTTAATAGGAGTCACCGACCCCGATTGAATAAGCTATACGATTACATGAGTTCGTCTGTATTTTCTAAGCGTATGTTGAACATATAGTGTGTGTGTGTGTGTGTGTGTGTGTGCGTGTGTGTGCGTGCGTGTGTGTGAGTACGTACGTACATATGTATATATGTTTGTATGTTTGTAAGTATGCGTAATTGTGTAGATAAAGTGAACACAACAACTTGTTATTTCACTTTTAGTTTCCCGTTGTGGTGCAAGAAATCCCTCCATTGTCAAGATTCATCTTCTGGACACCCAGGCATGACAAGAAAACAGAGAGAAACACAAGAAAACAGAAGGAGACAGAAAACATGCATTAAAGCTAGTCAATGAAAACCTTTTTGTTAAAGTGGGTGACATTCCACCCCTGATGAACAGTCGACCTGTATGGAAGTTTTTTATCGATGCTACGGCCCCGGCCGACCGAAGATGACGAGGCATTTCGTGAATCACTCAACGATATACATATTGGAATGGTAATAGTTTTACACGATCATTTGACAGCAACACACAAATACTCGCCACTAATGAACGTACTGTGTAGGTTTATTCAAGTGGTTATCAAGCAATTTAAAACATAATAACGAACATACCAAATGAAATACATTTCTTTTGCTAAGCGAATTACTACTCTGCACTACTCGGTAAAACGGGAGAGGGAGGGAGGGAGGGAGGGAGGGAAGGAAGGAGGGAGAGAGGGAGGGAGGGAGGAGGGAAGGAGGGAGGGAGGGAGGGAGGGAGGGAGTGAGGGAGGGAGGGAGGGAGGGAGGGAGGGGGAAGGGAAGAAAGGGGAAGGGGGAGTGTACGGGAGGGGAAGAGGCAGATTGAGGAATGTAGGGAGTGGTGGAGGGATAGACAGGAGGGGAGAGGGGCAAAGGGAGGGAGGGGAGCGAGAGAGAGACATATATATATTGATAGGCAAAGAGATAGAGGTATAGATAGACAAAGAGACAACGAGAGAGAGAGAGAGAGAGAGAGAGAGAGAGAGAGAGAGAGAGAGAGAGAGAGAGAGAGAGAGAGAGAGAGAGAGAGAGAGAGAGAGAGAGAGAGAGAGAGAGAGAGAGAGAGAGAGAGAGAGAGAGAGAGAGAGAGAGAGAGAGAGAGAGAGAGAGAGAGAGAGAGAGAGAGAGAGAGAGAGAGAGAGAGAGAGAGAGAGAGAGAGAGAGAGAGAGAGAGAGAGAGAGAGAGAGAGAGAGAGAGAGAGAGAGAGAGAGAGAGAGAGAGAGAGAGAGAGAGAGAGAGAGAGAGAGAGAGAGAGAGAGAGAGAGAGAGAGAGAGAGAGAGAGAGACTAGATGCACAGGGGATTCACAAAGAAGCCTGAAACTGAAGGCATAGATAAAGACAGCACACATTTCCCGCTTAAACTAACGGCCCATGGAAATGGTACAATTATCTGGATAGAAAATTTGCTGATTGACAGAAGAAACGGGTAGTAGTTGATAGTGAAGCTTCAAACGATTTGAACGATGATATAACAAGCAAGGTGTTTTAATTTGCAGCTGATAGAAAAGTGTTTAGAAGAGGAGTGCGGAGCAGCACTGCAAATAATTCACACACCCAAGATAAGTACGCACAACCGCATTACACCCCAACAATACACACACACGTCCTATAAATACCCATGCAACAAGAATAGACCTCGTAGATCTGAAGGAAAAGGACTTAGGGTTAACCGTTAGTGCTGATATGAAAGTGTCAGAGCAGTGCGGAATTGTAGCTTCAAAGGGAAATAAAATCCTTGGATCAATTAGGCGAAATATAGCGTATAAGGAAAAATAACTAACAATACCGCTGTTCGAAACAAATGTTAGGCCTCATTTAGAATATTGTATAGAAACGTGTAGACCATATCGCAAGAAGGACATAGATATGCTAGAAAGAGTACAGAGGAGAGCGACTAAAATTATACTAAAACTTAGTTACAAAATACGGCTAAGAGAATGTGGTTTAACATTAGAGATCAGGAGATTGAGAGGATATTAGATATATTTTTTAAATATTGTACGTTTCCCTTGAGTTTTCGCTATATGTGCCTGTCTCCGTACACATTCTCCTGCGAATTTCTATCTCTGAGAAGTCATCCCCACATACCGCTCCGTCCAGGTATACAAAACTATCTCTCTGTTTTACAAAAAGAAACAAAAAGTAATCAGTTATAATTGATGGAAGAACCGGAAAAAAAGACGCGTCAAGCAAAATAAGCGTGGTGAATACTCATAAATTGTGCACAAACACGTCCGTTGTTGCCGGAGCGCGTCCGCCATAAATACCGACCGACATTTTAGATTTTGTTCCAGGGACATCACAAATCACGCTTTTGACGCACACACACACACACACACACACACACACACACACACACACACACACACACACACACACACACACACACACACACACACACACACACACACACACACACACACACACACACACACACACATACACACACACACACACACACCCACACACACACACACACCCACACACACACACACACACACACACACACACACACACACACACACACACACACGCTGACCCAGGTCACGAATTTAACGAAGACCTGACTATTGAGGAATGATTGTAAATAGCTGACAGTCACAGTGGTGAAAGATGATACCATTTATGAACTTGTATTTAGTTAAATGTTATACTTTATCCCTTACGATTTAACAATGATTGTTCGCACCTAGCAACAATGGCCGAATCAATCAGGTTTGTGTTTACAATGTCTACATGGTCGAGCGTAACTGCCGCGTTACTTACCCTAGGATGGTTACTGCCAGTAGCACGAACGAGGGCGACGTCACGACCATGGCGATCGACTGATTGAATTGTTGTTGAGTGTCCGGCTGGTCCTAAAGAATGGCTGTTGATTTGAGCGACGTCGGTAGCCAACAGAACGCTTACACGGCTCACACGGGGGTTTCTACGCTGCTCGGGACGTTGACCGCACGCTTCAGTGTCACGGGTATGGCGAGCCGATAGGGCCATAAACGCGGTACACTTTACGTGTTAAATAAGAAATTAACGCGTTGAATTAGCAACCAATGACAATATTTAACAAGACCAGAAATTAAATCTAGATGGCAGGTGGACAAGGAAGCGTTTTGGCTTATCGACAGTCCAATACTTTTTTTTATATACGTGTATCCCGCCCTTTTAAGGTATGTGTCGATTTTATTTTTAAACATATTCACGCTACTAGCACCAACACAATCAGGAGATAATATGTTCCATTCCTTTACAGTCCTTTGTGAGAATTAGAACTTTCTTATATATAATCTAATTTACTTATTAGTATTATTACTACTATTACTATTAAAACAAACTACACATAATTAAGGTTTACATTGACGCTATTTTAATTAACATCTGTTTTACATAGCTGTAGATACATTGGAATAGATACTGTTTTACGCAACGGAGATATCGGAAATGTATTATAGGATGGCTAACTCTCATTTTCCATTTTACTACAGTTACGACAAATAAATAGTAACGTACTGCTGGTTTAGTTAACGGCCTTATTATTTACTCGCGTAAGACGTATCGAAGTGACTCAACGTTACGGAGCGGAGATTACGTTGGAAAACTGCATTCGTCCCGGGATATCCAATGAGAGGAATTGCGGATATGCTTGTGCAAGAAACGCACGCATGCACGAATTAAACATAACATCAATTGTACACTGTTCGGCATTTTTTCATGTTATGCACTTATTTGTTTTAGGCTACTTGAAACCGATATCCGAGCGGTGCTCCGACCAAGTTCGTTTTGACAGTTTGGTATGCAAGAAATGAAAAATTGTCCGCTGGTTAGTATGAGTCGACCAGCCTCCAACATAAATTTTAGATATATAACGCGTTAACTTCTTCGTGTCCGCATTGATTGATAATTTAACGCGCTAATTTATTCGAGTTCTGATTGATTGGTAAGTTAACGCGCTAATTTCTTCGAGTCCTGATTGGTTGGTCAGTTAACGCGTTAACGTCTTCGAGTCGTGATTGGTTGATAAGTTAACGCGCTAACTTCTCCGAGTCCTGATTGGTTGGTCAGTTAACGCGTTAACGTCTTCAAGTCCTGATTGGTTGATAAGTTAACGCGCTAACTTCTCCTAGTCCTGATTGGTTGGTAAGTTAACGCGTTAAGTTCTCCGTGTCCTCATTGGTTCTTATTCAACGCGTTAACTTCTTGTTTAGTGTACCGCGTTTATGGCCCCATCGGCCTCCCATAGACACCGGTACATCATTGTCATGCTGGCTCGTAGGCTGGGCATAGGCGGATCCGGAGGGGGGGGGGGATCTGAGGGCACATACACCCCATACCTTTGGAATGTGCCCCCGCTTTGGCGAGTGTCGGGGGAGTGGGGGTGCGATTTGAGGTTTTTGGAGAGCTTGAAGGTGTTTTTTGGCGAGCCTCAAAGGGGTGTAATTGGAGGTTTTAGGGATCCTGGAGGTGTTTGGGTGAGCTTCAGAGAGGATCCTGGACGACATTCTCTGGATCTGCCCCTGCTGGAGGGGCGATAGGGTGTATGCACCCATCCGCTGGGGCAAACGACTTCTGCTTGATTAAAAATAATTCCGCTCAAAGGGGCACAATTTAACGTTTTTGGAAGACTCCAATCACAGATGGAAAAACGCACCCCTATAAAATCAATCACCCTAAGAGCCTGTCGTGTGCGTGTGTGTGTGTACGTGAGGCGCGCGTGCGTACGCGTGTATGTGTGACAGTGCGTGTGTGTGTCCGTTCGCGCGCGCGCGTGTGTGTGCGTGTGCGTGCGTGCTTGCGTGTGTGTTTGTGTGTGTTTCTCTGTGTCTCTCACTCTCTCTACATGTCTGCCCGCGAGCGCATGCGTTCGTGCGTACATGTGTGTGAGCGTGATTTGGGTGTAAGGAGAATTGTCCCCGATACTGTCTAGCATTGTGCTACAAGCAGGTGTATGACGACAGTGATGGTTGGGTCGACCGCTGCCCGCATTATATGCTCAACGGCACAGGGGTGAGTAATGGGTTTGATTATCACCCTTTCAACTTCCAGTTCAAAATGAATGTACAATAACAGATTAACTGAAGTCTGTATAAGGGACATTACTATGAATCATTCATGCAATCAATCAACATATGTGCCATGATTTGTTTAATATTCACAACATGTCGGTCAGTTATTATTAATAAACATTTGTAGAGCGCCACCATCCGAGTGAGAGAAGAGGATCCGTTTGAGCGCCTACTTTTCTGGTGACAATTACAACGTGACACGGCAGTGTACATCAGCTTATCGCCAAATCTGTTCGCCGGAAGACGCTGTTTACAACAACAAACTGTTTACAAAAATGCATTGTTATTCTAGTTATTGACCAAGTTCTGTTATCGCAAAAGGCGGCTCTCACGAAGCGCGAACTACCTAGGAATGACAATTATTTTACGTTTGCTTTCAGTAAGTTGCACACTAGGGACGTACATAAATTACAGAAAAACACATGATACAATACCTCGGTAGGAGTGTATCAATACATGACAAAATGGACTAACCACATGCACAATCATATACAATCATGAAGGGGGTACCTCGATCCCCCGACCCCACATGCTGAATAATATCACTCTGAAAGTACAAACAACAGCAAGCATTTAATCCAGTACAACGACCAACTAGCGCAGCATACAGAGAGGTGTGGTCGTACTGTCACCCAAAGAACTCACTACTACTCAGTCATAGTCCTAAAAAGTCCCCGTGCACACCTCTGCACTTAGGCCTACACTCAGTAAAAACGGGAAAGCGTTAACGCAAAACCCGTGTGCAAATTTAGAACATGAAGACGCGTCATAACAATGGTGAACTACCTCTGCCATCAGTGTTTCCAAATGAATGCACAATATGTACACCCTGTGATCTACAAAGAAAATTTACTAGACAAAATGTAGCGTGGGTGGAACGTAGAAGCAGCGGCGGCGGCGGCGCGGCGGCGGCAACAGCAGTAACAGCAGCAGCAGTAACAACAACAGCAGTAACAACAACAACAGCAGCAGCAGTATTGTCAGGTTTTTGGAGAGCCTGAAGGTGTCTTTTGGCGAGCCTCAAAGGGGTGTAATTGGAGGTTTTATGTATCCTGGAAGTGTTTGGGTGAGCTTCAGAGGGGATCCTGGACGACATTCTCTGGATCTGCCCCTGCTGGAGGGGCGATATGGTGTATGCACCCATCCGCTGGGGCAAACGACTTCTGCTTGATTAAAATAATTCCGCTCAAAGGGGCACAATTTAACGTTTTTTGAAGACTCCAATCACAGGTGGAAAAACGCACCCCTATAAAATCAATCACTCTAAGAGCCTGTCGTGTGCGTGTGTGTGCGTGTGTGTACGTGAGGCGCGCATGCGTATGTGTGTGAGCGTGATTTGCGTGTAAGGAGAATTGTCCCCGATACTGTCTAGCATTGTGCTACAAGCAGGTGTATGACGACAGTGATGGATGGGTTGACCGCTGCCCGCATTATATGCTCAACGGCACAGGGGTGAGTAATGGGTTTGATTATCACCCTTTCAACTTCCAGTTTAAAATGAATGTACAATAACAGATTAACTGAAGACTGTATAAGGGACATTACTATGAATCATTCATGCAATCAATCAACATATGTGCCATGATTTGTTTAATATTCACAACATGTCGGTCAGTTATTATTAATAAACATTTGTAGAGCGCCACCATCCGAGTGAGAGAAGAGGATCCGTTTGAGCGCCTACTTTTCTGGTGACAATTACAACGTGACACGGCAGTGTACATCAGCTTATCGCCAAATCTGTTCGCCGGAAGACGCTGTTTACAACAACAAACTGTTTACAAAAATGCATTGTTACTCTCGTTATTGACCAAGTTCTGTTATCGCAAAAGGCGGCTCTCATGAAGCGCGAACTACCTAGGAATGACAATTACTTTACGTTTGCTTTCAGTAAGTTGCACACTAAGGACGTACATAAATTACAGAAAACACATGATACAATACCTCGGTAGGAGTGTATCAATACATGACAAAATGGACTAACCACATGCACAATCATATACAATCATCCCTCGACCCCACATCCTGAATAATATCACTCTGAAAGTACAAACAACAGCAAGCATTTAAGCCAGTGCAACGACCAACTAGCGCAGCATCAGAGAGGTGTGGTCGTACTGTCACACAAAGAACTCACTACTACTGAGTTATAGCCCTAAAAAGTCCCTGTGCACACCTCTGCACTTAGGCCTACACTCAGTAAAAACAGGAAACCGTTAACGCAAATTTAGAACATGAAGACGCGTCATAACAATGGTGAACTACCTCTGCCATCAGTGTTTCCAAATGAATACACAATATGTACACCCTGTGATCTACAAAGAAAATTTACTAGACAAAATGTAACGTGGGTGGAACGTATAAGCAGCAGCGGCGGCGCGGCGGCGGCAACAGCAACAGCAGTAACAGCAGTAACAGCGGCATAAATAACAACAGCAGCAGTACACACGCAGCAGCAGCACACCACACACACACACACACACACACACACACACACACACACACACACACACACACACACACACACACACACACACACACACACACACACACACACACACACACACACACACACACACACACACACACTCACACATGCACACACACACACACACACACACACACACACACACACACACACACACACACACACACACACACACACACACACACACACACACACACACACACACACACACACACACACACACACACACACACACATGCACACACACATACACACACACACACACACACTCACACATGCACACACACACACACACACACACACACACACACACACACACACACACACACACACACACACACACACACACACACACACACACACACACACACACACACACACTTCTGTCGTATTCCCAGGATCGCGTGATTCACACGTCGAAAGATGAGGTTGTATTTGCTCGTGCTGCCGTCTGACAGCGACTGTCTTTATACACGACGTACATATTTATTTATTCCAATCGTCTGATCGGTTCCAACGATTACCCTAACCGTAAATTACTCCAAACGTAGCTAGTTATAGTAACCTTAACCCTAATATTAATAAGGACATTTAATAATAATAATAATAACCATTTAATACCGTCGTCTGATTGGTTGCATCATTTACGCTATAACTAACCCTATCCAACCTTTACTAACGAATGCTTTTGTATTACGAGACTTCGTCCAACGAATCAACTGTTTCCTGTGTATTACTTCATATCAAGCCCACCTTATACGCTGGAACTATAACAATGGTCTCAGCCAGTGTGAAAATCGTTATCAGTAGAACTTTAATTATCCAATTAAGAACTCGTCCGAACAAGAAGGTATACGCAACCCCCAAAGCTGGTAGCGGGGATTTACACAATACATCGTATCGGTGTAGAGGTTTTGAATCCCATAACATACTTATGTACTTAATTAGTTACTCACTTACATACTTACTGCCTAATCTGCCCACTGACATTTAAGGCAGCGACGAAGTTCCTCCACACCTGTCTCTTGCCAACTTCTCGAAGGTGTCCCAGCTTTATCCTGCCTCCTTCATTTCTCCATCTACTGTCCTGCGCCGGGTTGTTTTGGACGTCCAGAACTCTGACATGTGGTAATAACACGCTGAGGTAAAATACCGCTGGAGAAATAGTAAGTATACCCCTAAGAAAGAGTAAATATACCCCTATGAAAGAGTAAATATACCCCTAAGAAAGAGTAAATATACCCCTAAGAAAGAGTAAATATACACCTAAGAAAGAGTAAATATACGCCTAAGAAAGAGTGCAACAACAACACGCTGAGGTAAAATACCGCTGGAGAAATAGTAAGTATACCCCTAAGAAAGAGTAAATATACCCCTATGAAAGAGTAAATATACCCCTAAGAAAGAGTAAATATACCCCTAAGAAAGAGTAAATATACACCTAAGAAAGAGTAAATATACGCCTAAGAAAGAGTGCAACAACAGAATATGTATATCTCAGTTGAACGCCTTATTATAATTCCGATATCACAGTAGCAATCAACTATGAAAAGTTGTATTATGATTGTGCGCAACCGGATTTTCTAATCCTGCAACAAGAGCAGAAAAAACACATTCCACGAAATCTCTAACTCCAATCAGCCAACTCATAATTGCATAGATAACAGGCGTGTTAACCTTTTTTTAAATGCCCACCAAACGAATTTAAACTGCAGACGTAGATATACAATTTTGTTTTATTAAGTATAGTTGTTTTATTACTGCACATGTATAATAGTTGTATTGAATGTTTACGTAAGTTTTGCTACTGTAATAAATGAACGCTACGTTTCTGTACATTATATTTTTATTGTTCCAAATATATCACAAATGTAAAATGAACACAACATATTTGAATTAAATCCAAATGCATTTGCTACGCCTAGACACGCCAGTGTATGCGATCGTGCTGATTATCACTGCTTCACACTGCGCCAACAAATATAAGAGACGGATTGTTCAATTCGCGACTCCCTTGGTTGGCACTGGGGCGTGACAGTTGTTTGTGTTGTGACCTTACTGTTTAACATGCGCTGGGTTACATAAGAAGTGAATACAGTGGATACAATTACGAAGCTGTGTTGGAGTCAAGCTTGAGCCGGTCGACTGGGTGACACATTCACCGC